>ML776606.1:1723092-1759837 GCA_009831015.1 Picea engelmannii
TTATTAGTGCTTCAGTTATTCTTAAGCATAGTCCTATCATGCATGAGAGCTATGTTGAGCAATATGCTTTAGATGTTGATTTTAAAGAAGTATATGCAACTTTGTGTCATTATAACCATGTTGAGGAATTGGATTACCATGTGAATGATAATATTTTGTATCATCTTGTCAAGCTATGTATTCCACAGTGTGAAAGAATTAACATAATAAGAGAATCCCATTCTTCTCTTATTGCTGGTCACTTTGGTGTAGGCAAGACGGTGGCTATTTTGCAAAGGTACGACTATTGGCCTAAAATGAATGAAATTGTTTCATGATATGTTTGAGGTTGTTCATTATGTTCCACAAGCAAACCTAGCAATAGAAAGTTGGGTTTGTATACTCCACTTCCGGTTCCTTCTCTTCCTTGGGAAAGTATTTCCATGGACTTTTTAGGAGGTCTACCTATGTCTAAAAAACATCATGATTATCTTTATGTTGTGGTTGATCGATTTATCAAAATGTGTATTTTGATACCTCGTAAGAAGTAGTTTACAACTGAGCAAACAACACAAATGTTTTTTTAGCATGTTTGGGTACATTTTGGATTGCCTAAATCCATTATTTTGGATCGAGATTCTCGATTTATTGGGAAATTTTTGTCCAGTTTATGGGCACTCATGGACACCAAGCTAAAAAAAAGCACAGTGTTTCATCCGCAAACCGATGGTCAAACARAAGTGGTTAATATAACAATGGTGCATCTTCTTTGTGGTTATTGCAGCAAGCATCCTAAACTTTGGGATGAACATTTACACTACATTCATCATGCTTACAACCGAGCTAAGCACTCCTCAACTCAAACATCACCATTTGAAGCATGTTTTGGCTATTTGCCCAAATCTCCTTTAGATTTTATCTTTGGGAAGGATATTGCTATTGATGGTCAATATGATATTGATAGGGCATAAAAGTTCATTGAACAAATTCAGTCGATACATCAGATGGTACAAGAACAGTTGGAAAAGAGTCAAGCCAAGTACAAGACAAGACATGACAAGCATCATGTTGATCACAGTTTCCAAGTTGGAGATGAAGTTTGGCTTTACATTAGTAAGGAGAGGCTTAAAGGAGAAGGTAAAAAACTGAAACCAATTAGATATTGTCCTTTCAAGATTCTTGACAAGATTGGTAACAATGCCTTCCGTTTGGATTTGCCTCCTTATATGCAAATGTATGCAGTTGTTAATGTTGAGAATTTGAAATTGTATGAGACTCCTTTGATTGATGATCAAGGAGAACATGTTCAAATTCCTTCTATAGATGATTTCTTCTCAGAATATCTTACAGAACTGCATGAAGACATAATCCATGACAGGAGAATGAGAACTTCAAAATGGGGAAATGTGGAATATCTTCGAATTGGTCTTAAAGGCACAAATACAAGTAAAGACAAGTGGATTGAGGTTGGAAAGGTGAGGTAACTAAACCCTCATCTTCAGATAGACTGAAAGTAGACTTTTGGAGCTCCAAAATATTTCCAATGGGGAGGTGTGATCCAGGGGATTAAATTTTGCTCAAAATTCAAAGTGCTCGGAATCACTTCAAATCGAATGGGTGTGTAGGCCTCATCTTCACGAACCCAAAACAAATAAAATGGGTTCAAACGGACATCAAATGAGGGATATATCACATTTTTTTTACATTGTCAAACAAGCAAAACAACATTTGCTGACTGTACAGTCCATACAGTCCGAATAGTTGCTAATGTGGCAGGGTCGTATGATGATGTGGCAGGGTCGTACACTGATGTGGAAGGTCTAATTTGGTGGAAAGTTGGTAGTTGGGTGGTCGAATCATTTATTGAAACGTGGCATGTCTTTGGCAAGTGGGATGGTGACACGTGGCCCAGACATGGGCTGCCACATGGCACCATTTTTGGTTTGGTCATTCAAAATTATATGGAGTCCATGAGGATCGAACCCCAGACTTCCCGCCAAGGTGGAGTGCCTTCACATGGCATGGGCTACCAATTGTCCATGCATTAGTCCTTGTTATATATATGGTTTCAAATCTCTTTGAATTTGCATGTATTTTGGTTTGGGCACGGTCAGGGCTGGATCTAAGCCTCAGCCCCCAATCACATGCGGTTTTCCATATAACTACCACCGGATACATGCAGTCAAACCCCACACGCTTGGACACTTGGCGCTTAACCACAAGTTTTAACTTGTCCCTTTTATCTGCGAAGGTGCGGTCATATGACCCATATGCCCAACCACTTGTGGTTAGGGGGCTAGGTTCCCTAACTGTCCTACAGTTGTGCATGGTTTTTTAGTTATTTGCCCGATGCTAGGTTTTAGCACGAAAATGAGTGCAAAGGCTAGGTTGGACACACAAAGGTGCAATTTGGCGATCCATAGACAATAAGTTTGAAGGGGAACTTCCAGGAAGCCTATCTTCTTCAATTTTTGGCCAAATCAGGTGTCGAAAAATCCCAGCTAGGGGTTTTTGGATGTTCTAAAGACATTGGAGCCATCTATTTTTCATTTTAAGAATTGTAAAGCACATATTTTATCACTTTGATAAAATAATATAAAAGATCCATTGGAAGCTGGACCAGGAGATGTAGCCCAAGAGAGGGGTGAACTCCTTTATCATTTGCTATGTTATGTGTTTATTGTTCGCTGTATTTTTCTGGTTATTATTGCATCTTGAATGTGTAATTTCTATTAAAATTTTGTTTGCAAATTGATCCTTTTGCATAAGAACACATAAATAAAACTTGCAAATATTTTCAAGAATACAAGCCTTTATCATTTTCAGATCAATTAATCCCCCTCACAAGTCACCACCGATCAAAAAGTTCAAATTAATATCTAATAAAGATAAAAGATAATTGGAAATAGTAACCAATAAGTGTACCTTCCTGAGACAAAGCAACAAATAAACTATACATGTGCAATCTCACTTGTTGGTTAGTACTTCATATAATCAAAGACTTTTTGATAGTAAGCAATTGAGCAATAATATTGATGAAGTAAATCAATTTTTATACAATAGAAATGATTACAATATCACTTCACAATAAATGCTAAAGAAAATTTAATGATGAATGGCAATCAATTTAATAATATCACCACTTTAGAAAAAATACCTCAACCAATCATGCAATTGCTTTAAAGGTAAAACAAATGCTGAATAGAGGTGTTTATATCATAAAAAAGGTGATGACAACAATAGGGTTAGTAGGATTAGTCTAGGATAGGGTTAGAAGTAGTTAAAGGTTGTTCAAGAATGTTTAGAATTTGTTTGTGATCAAGGTACTCAATACAAAAGGTCTTAGATCACTGCGCTACTAGGGCATATGGAGTCAAAGATAGCTGCAAATGTTGAAGGGATAAATAATAATGATAAAACTAAAGACAAGAGGGTTGGATGTTGAGGTGTTTCTAAAGCAAGGCCTCAACAATGAAACCCTAGGGCAGAAAGGATAACTAAGGTGTAGAAACCCTAAGCATTAGTTCTTTCTCTTCCTTCTTTAGCTTATTGGAAAGATGAAATCGACTAGATTGAGGAAGAATTTATAGGGCTTGTTTTCACACAGTTTGTAGTAAAGATAAAGGATAGATGGAAAGAGGTAAACTGGCATAACTGAACCAATCCTACCCAATGTCACCTCGATAGGAGGGTTATTTTATTTTAGGGAGGTTAAGCTCAGGGGAGACATCCCCGGTGACCTAGGGTTTTGAGAAAGGAAAAATAATTGTAAGACAAAGGTAAATTTCCCCCCTCACAAGTCACCATCGAGAAGATAGTCTAGCTAAAAGCCAATAAAGAGAAGTATAACCAAGAAAAGATAGATGCACCTACCTGAGACAAAGCAAGAAGAAACTGATATATGCAAGCTTGTTGACTTGGTTAGTACTTCATAAAGTAATGACTATCTGATACATATATAAGAAATTGAATAATAAATATTGACAAAGTCAATGTTTATGAAATAACGATGATAATAAACATCACTTCTTCAATAAATGTTGAGAGAATGTGGCATTCAATGTAACAATCAACACTTCATTCAAGTAATTCCCTTAAATCAACCATTCAATTTGTCAAAATTGAAACGTTAGTTGCACAATGATGTTTATAGAAAAAGATGATGGTAACACTTAGTTAGTAGGGCTAGTCCTAGGCTATGGTTATAATAGTCAGTGTTTGATTCAAAGTATTGAGAGTGGTTTTGATCATAACACTCACAGGCTAGGTCTTAGATCAGTGTGTTTCCTAGGGTTAATGGAGTCAAAGGGAGGACGCAAGAGCTAAAGGATCGAGAAAAATAATAAGGCTAAGGACTGGAGGATTAAGCCTTCAGGTGTTGCTACAATAAGGCCTCAAGGACAAAAACCCTAGGGGAGAGAGGCTCACTTTGGTGTAGGGGAACTAGGCCTTAGTGCTCTCTCCTCCTTTATTAGGTCAATGGAAAAAATGGCTAGCTCTGCAAAATGGCATGATACTAAGACAATAGGGTTTACAAGTCAACATGTAACTATGGAAAGGCCTCACCAGAAAACCCTAGAAAATCAGCTCATCAAGGTGTAGAAGGACTAGGCCCCGATGCATCTCTTTCTTCTTGGCTCAGAAAAATAAAATGACTATCAAGAGAAGATGGGGAAAGAGTGTAGCTAAGGCTAGGCTCTTTCTCTCTTCAAATAATGGATGAAACGTCTTGACAGGGACATGAGACAAGGACCTACAATGTGTTCTTGTCACCTAGGGTTTATTAAGAAAATTTATAACAACAAATGCAAGAAATAACAATACAACCATTCAATTAAGATTTTTTGCAGAAATTCACTTACATTTTACCAAGAAAAATCATAGCAAACCCTAGTTGTATCAGCTTCCATCAATAAATATTGTAAAAATGCTAAAAGAGATCCAAAATGCCTTCCTTCAACAAGTGTGCCTCACAATTTAAGCCAAAGAACCCAAGTGTAGCACTAATTTTATAACTCACTAATGAGTGAGTGAAAGATGATGAAAATATGAGAGTGAAAACCCTCAATATATACCATACCAATGACCTTAATTAATTTTTAGGTAACCAAAAGGCCGATAAGGCCAAAATACCCAATAATATTTGTTTACATTAAAATGTCATAACTTAAACCCTAATAAAGAAATAAGAAAGACATCATGCCCATTCTAGGGTGACGTTAGCCCTTTCTAGGGAAAATGCATCTTCTTGGAGAAAGACGTTAGCCCTCCTTGGGCTTCCCCAACCTGCCACATGTGTTAAAATTCCATGACTATCTCCCAAAACATCCATGAAGTTGAATGACATCATGAGCCTCCTGGGTGGAGTCCTGGGCCCTCCAAGGCCAACGTTCCAATGAAGAGTGCACAACCTTGCCAGGTAAGGCTCTGCTAGGGTGCCTCTATGTAACACCCTCCTCTTCTATGGTGAAAAACCCTATGTCCTACCTTTGCCCCATGTTCGGGTCTCATCATCCATGTAGTGGGATCTTCAGCCCCATGGAGGTATGAACTAATCATCTCCCCATGTGTACCTATCCAATATGGTACCAATCCATTGGGTATGATCTTTCACATCAACAGATACACCCTCCATAGGATCATAAGTCACGGGGATGATATCAATTTCAATCAAAAGAAATCATCAACTTTATTAAACATGTGCATAAACCCCTTTTTATCCAGTCAAGTGCTCAAAGATATTATATAAATCTACAATGCAGGTTTGGAGGAAGTGACAGGGCATCGTATTGGGCTAGTGTTCACTGGAAAAGGGATATTTCTGGAAGAGATCAAATCCAATTCATGTAAATGGGTGAGGTGGATAAGGGATGTCCTGACAAGGGGTGCAATGATAGCAGGGAAATGGGGCTTACCTTTGGGTGTATTTGTATAAGACAAGCTTCAACTATCCTTGATGCAATTGTTTCCAAGCCGATTCATGCATTTTACTCTTTATCTTTTATTTATTTTTCTTCAAGAATATAATCAAGGGACACTTCCCTAGCGTGGTGACCAGTGGTGGCAATGTTACCCACAATCACTTTCACAGAAATGAGAAGTTTGGCTCGTGGAGAGACCCCCTTTCTCTTGGCCATGCAACCAAGAGCCACTACCCTGGTGTGGTAAGAAACTTCTAGTAGTGTCATACCGTTAGGTTCCCATGGACCTAATATGTTGGCTCGTAATGAGACCCCCTATCCTATGACTGTGTCTTGATTTATTATTTTTTATGGGTCCCTCTTGTTTCTTGTTGAGAAGCCCTTTACTGCTTTCTCAGGGATCCCTGGGCGAAGCATCTCGAGGTTTTATTTTAGGCTTTTATATTTTTCTAGCTTGCTCTTACCTTCTGGGCCTTTAGCCCCTTCTTCCCACAAGGTAAGGTGAAACCCTTATATGATTGGCCAACCCAATGCCCAGACCAATGTAATGGGATGGATGAGGGGGAAGTAAGATGGAAAGTGGTAAGTATGACGGGAACGGATGATGAATTTTCATGGACGCCCCCAGTGGAAAATAAAAACCTATAGGCACAAGCTTACTAGGGCATCTTAGCATTCCCCCTAGACATGGTCAAATGGAAAATTATAAGATGAAAGCACCCGTTAGAAACAAAAATAACTATATGAACATAGCCAAAGGTTTTGAGAATCAAAGTGACACATACAATGATACACATACTCATTACCTCATGGAGCAAGAACTGTCTCTGATATAGGACCAAGCCGAGGTGATGGATGTTGTTGTTGCTGACAAAGTGGAGGTGCTAAAAGGAAAAAATTATGGGCCCTCGAGGGCCATGCTCAATTCGATATTTCTCTTGGTATTCCATGTCTAGGACCTATGGGTCTCAAGAAATAATCTCATAGCTATCCCTAAAAGTGGGGGATAACATCTGGCTCCAACTCGGGGACTTGTAACCTCCTTGATCTCAATAGAAACTATCAGTAATCATTTGGGGTGTTGATATCACCCACATCATATATATATATATATATATATATATATATATATATATATATATATATATATATATAACTGAAACAAAATAAATCATATGTACACGTGTGAAAACAAGCTACTCTAGCATGCAATGCAATGGTATATACAATGAATGAAAATGCCTACTTACCTATACATACTTGTTGGTTGGGTATTAGATGTAGTCAAACGACTAGTGAAACCAATCCATCAATGTCCCACAATACTTGCCTTTATGCTTCATTATAAACCAAAATAGTGATAAGTTAAGCACACAAATAACATGGGTTAGAGAATATATCATATTATCATAAATCATAAGGTCTAACACATGCAGGCAGGTGGGAGGGATAAAATCATTCCAAGTCATTCTCTACGTAAAGTGATCAATCCACTTCAAGAAGGGGTCATGAAAATTCAAAGGCTCAAAAAACTGACTCAAACGATATACAAGTTGGTTACCTAGGACGTTCCCATAATCTGAAGCCTCAGAAGGGATTGACAAGGATCTAGTAAATGTATGGAAAAATTTTAAGGGAAAGTTGAAACACTAAGATGACAGACTTAAACTTGTAGTATTCAACCAACCCTTGGAATCTAGGGTTTTCCCCAGAGGAAGCTCAACATCAAAAACATATTCTCCAACTACACCTCTAGAGGCACAACAAAGTAAAGTATTCAGAGGTGGCTGGGGAAAGTTGTCACAAGGATCCTTCTTTAAGAAAAGAAGGTCCTTACTCCTATCAAGATATGAGAAAAATGGTGGTTGATAGTCATCTTCATGGAAAGAATCCAGTTGGTCAGAGGATTACTCATAAAAATCCTCAAGGTGAGACTGGAAATTATCAGGAAAATATGGTACTAGGTCATCCTTGCATGTTTCAAAAGTATGGGTAAACATATCATCTCCTTGTTTCCACTGTTGAAGAGTAACCTACTATGATAATTGTAAAGGAAAAACTTGGAAATGTCTCTCGATGTCATATATGGGATCCATATCATAACCAACTACATCCTACCTAAGTCTCCCAACATGTATGAACTCATCAATGTTATCAATCATGTCACTATCTGTATCATAACATGCAGTATTTGACACATTCAAGGACTCATTTATCTCCTCCTTATCTCCCCCATCATAAAGTAGATCATCATCAAAATCTTGGGGAGGAGGGTAACTTACTGTTTCTTCTTGTGAAGCATCTTTGAGGACTTGGGTGTCTTCATAATGCCTTATTGTTTCAACCTCATGAACTTCCCCTTCATCTTTAATTCTACAGCAGGGAAGATCCACTTCATTGAAATCTTCCATTTCTCCTTAATTTTCTGAATCACGGAACAAGGTGTCCTCGAAATCCTGAAAAGGAAAGAAACTAACCTCATCGTCCTTTTTTTGTGTAGGAGGAAATGGTTAGTGGATGGCTTCATCAGAGGGAGGAGCGCAGGTTGATACTTCACCATTTTTCTTAGGTTCCAACTCCTCAACTGTTTCTTCAAAAGTCCTATGTTGATCCATGGTTTGTTCCCCTTCTTCTTGGAAATCAACAATAAAGTTATCAAGGGAAACCAAAATTTCCCTGCTAAGAGTACCTGAGGTAAAGAGGTATCTTATCTTGGATAAGGATATGTTTCGCTCAATTCTTGCAGCCATGTTGTGAGCTTGACAGAGCGTCCTTGGGTCCTTTTTACTGAGGGTAAAACCTAGATGCCCCAAAAGTGAATGAGTATAGAGATGTACAATGTACTCATCTTTAGGACGATGGTTTTTAGGAATCTGAAAATGTGCATGCTCAAACCTATCCTAGAATTCTCTAAGAGTTTCATTCTCAGTTTGCTTTATATCTTCGAGTTCTTTTTGTAATCTTGATATTTCTTCTAACTGAATGCCCCATTTTTTGAGAAAGGTTTCTTCCAATTGTTCCATAGTTTCCATACTAGCATCGGGAATATTTTCATACCATTTTCTAACATCCTCGTGAAGAGTGGTGGAGAAAAATTTCATCACTACATCTTCAGCATCATCACTGACATAATGGAGTCCAAAGTAAGAATAAAAATCATTCATATGATGGTCAGCTCTTTCCCCATCACTACCACTAAATATAGGGAGCCACCTTTCATAGCTCAAGGGAAATTATCGAGGGTATCCTGGGATTTTACTCATGTCCAGAGGCATGTAGTTTCCCGGATCCCAGTGTGAAGTCATAGTTGGATTCCCCATCAGTGGAGTCTCCATATAATTTTCTTGAAACTATCAAAAGATAAGGGAAAACACCCTATGTGGATTTGCTAGGTAAGATTGTAATATAAAGACTCTTGAGGCAAGGCTTACCGAAAATTGTCGTCTTGAGGAGAATTGACTCAGTGTTCCCCAACAATGGTGCGAAAATCTTATTGCACAGTTTGTAGTTAATGCTAGAGACATATGGAAGAAGGTCAAAATAGAGAAACTGAGATTATCCCACCACTGTCACCTCAATGTGATAACTCTTTCTATTTAGGAAGGTAAGGCCCAAGGTAGATGTCCCCGGTGACCTGGGGTTTTGAGAATACAAAGTATTATGGATGAGTAATATTATTCTTCCTCACAAGTCACCACTGATCAGAAAGCCTAGCTTAATAGCCAATAAATAGAAAAGATAACTGGAAATAGTAACAAAGAAGTGAACCTTCCCGAGACAAAGAAAAAAAGAAGCTATACATGCGCAAGCTCACTTGCTGGTTAGTACTTCATATAATCAATGAATTTCTGATAATAAGAAATTGAGAAATAATATTGACGAAGTAAATCAATGTTTATACAATAGCAATGATTACAATATCACTTCACAATAAATGGTAAATAAACTTTAAAGATGAATGGAAATCAATGTAAAAATATCAACACTTTAGAAAAAATGACTTAACCAATCATGCAATTTCTTTAAAGTTAAAACAAATGTTGCATAGAGGTGTTTATAACATAAAAAAGGTGACGACAACAATAGGGTTAGTAGGATTAGATTAGGCTAGGGTTAGAAGTAGTTAAAGGTTGTTCAAGAATGTTTAGAATTTGTTTGTGATCAAGGTACTCAATACAAGAGGTCTTAGATTAGTGCTCTACTAGGGCATATGGAGTCAAAGATAACTACAAATGTTGAAGGGCTAAATGATAATGATAAAAATAAAGACAAGAGGGTTGGATTTTGAGGTGTTGTTAAATCAAGGCCTCAACAATGAAACACTAGGGGAGAAAGGCTCCCTAAGGTGTATAAATCCTAGGCCTTAGTGCTTTCTCCTCCTTCTTTAGCTTATTGAAAATATGAAATTGGATAGATTGAGTAAGAATTTATAGGGCTTGTTATCACGTAGATTGTAGTAAGGATAAAGGATAGATGTAAATAGGAGAACTGGTGTAACTGAACCAATCCTAACCATTGTCACCTTGATAGGAGGGTTCTTTCTGTTTAGGGAGGTTAAGCCCAGGGGAGACGTCCTCGGTGACCTAGGGTTTTCAGAAAGGGAAAAGGATTGTAATACAAAGGTAAATTTCCCCCCTCACAAGTTACCACCGAGAAGATAGTCCGACTAACAACCAATAAAGAGAAGTATAACCAAGAAAATGTAGATGCACCTTCCTGAGACAAAGAAACAATAAACTGATATATGCAACATTTCTCACTTGGTTATTACTTCATATAATAATGACTATCTGATACATATATAAGAGATCTAATTATAAATATTGATGAAGTCAATGTTTATGAAATAACAATGATAATAAATGTCACTTCTTCAATAAATGCTGAGAAAATGCGACATTCAATGTAACAATAAACCGTTCATTCAAGTAATGCCCTTAAATCAACCATTCAGTTTCTCAAAAGTGAAACATTAGTTGCACAATGATGTTTATAGAAAAATATGATGGCAACACTTATTTAGTAGGGTTAGTCCTAGGCTAGGGTTAGAATAGTTAGGGTTTCATTCAAAGTATTGATAGTGGTTTTGATCATAATACTCATAGGATAGGTCTTAGATCAGTGTGTTTCCTAGGGTTAATGGAGTCAAAGGGAGGATGCAAGAGTTGAAGGATCAAGGAAAATAATAAGGGTAAGGACTGGGGTATTAACCCTTGAGGTGTTTCTACAACAAGGCCTCAAGGACAAAAACCCTAGGGGAGAGAGGCTCACTTTGGTGTAGGGGAACTAGGCCTTAGTGTTATCTCGTCCTTCTTTAGGTAAATGGAAAAAATGTCTAGCTCTCAAAAATGGCATAAGACTAAGACAAGAGGGCTTACAAGGCAACATGTTGCTATGGCAAGGCTTCACCAACAAACCCTATAAAATTGGCTCATCAAGGTGTAGTAGGACTAGGCCCTGATGCATCTCCTTCTTCTTGGCTCAAAAAAATATAACGGATAGCAAGAGAAGATGGGGAAAGAGTGTAGCTAAGGCTAGGCTATTTATCTCTTCAAATAATGGTTGAAAAGTCTTAATGGGGAAATGAGACAAGGACCTACAATGTGTTCTTGTCACCTAGGGTTTATTCAACAAATTTATAACAATAAATGAAAGAAATAACAATACAACCATTCAATTAATAAGTTTTGCAAAAATTCACTTACATTTCACAAAGAAACATCATAACAAACCCTAGTTGTAACACCTTCCATCAAGAAATATGCCAAAAATTCCAAAAGAGATCCAAAATGCCTTCCTTCAAAAAGTGCACCTCACAATTTTAGCCAAAGAAACCAAGTGTATCGCTAATTTCAGACCCCACCAATGAGTGAATGAAATATGATGAAAATATGAGAGTGAAAACCCTCAATATATACCATACCAATGACCTTAATTAATGTTTAGGTCACCGAAAGGCCGACAAGGCCAAAATACCCATTAATATTGTTTTACATTAAAATGTCATAACTTAAACCATAATCAAGCAATAAGCAAGACATCATGCCCCTTCGAGGGTGACGTTAGCACCTTCTAGAGAAAATGAAGCCTCCTGGAAAAAAACGTTAGCCCTCCTTGGGATTTTACAACCTGCCACACTTGCCAAACTACCATGACTGTCTCCCATAACGTCCATGATGTTGGATGATGTCATGAGCCTCCTTGGTGACATCCTCGGCCTTCCAAGGCCAGCGTTCCAGTGAAGAGGGCACAATCCCCCTAGGTAAGGCTCTACTAGGGTGCCTCTGTGGGACTTCCTCCTCTTCTCTGGTGCAAACCCCTCTATCCTGCCTCTTCCCCATGTTGGGGTCTAAGCATCCATCTGGTGGGCTCTTCAGCCCCATGGAGGTCTGAACTAATCATCTCCCTGTGTCTACTTGTCCAATATGACCTGTCCATCGGGTATGATCCTGCACATCAACATATATGCCCTCCATGGGCTCATACGTCACAGGTATCATAGCAATGTCAATCTCATCTAATCATCAACTTTATTAAACATGTGCATAACAGCCTTTTTATCTAGTCAAGTGGTCAAAGATATTATACAAATCTTTAATGCAAGTTTGGAGGAAGTGATAGGGCGTCCTATTTGGCTAGTTTCCACTCGAAATGGATGTTTCCAGAAGAGATCAAATCCAATTCATGTAAGTGGGTGAGGTGGATAAGGGATTTCTTGACAAGGGGTGCATTGATAGCAGGGAAATGAATGGCTTACATGTGGGTGCCTTTCTAGAAGGCGAATTGTACCTGTCCTCGATGCAATTGTTTCCAGTCCCATTCATGCATTTTACTCTTTATATTTTATTTCTTTTTCTTAAAGAAGATAATTAGGGGACACTTCCCTGGCATGGTCACCAGTGGTGGCAATGTTACAAGCACTTTCACAGAAATGAGAAGGTTGGTTGGTGATGAGACCCCATTTCTCTTGGCCATGAAACCAAGAGACACTACCCTGGCATGGTAACCAACTGCTAGTAGTGTCATACTGCTAGGTGCCCATCGACCTAATAGGTTGGCTCATGATGATACCCCTTATCCTCTGAATACGTCTTGCTTTATTATTTTTTATGGGTCCCTCTTGTTTCTTGCTGAGAAGCCTTTTACTACTTTCTTGGGGATCCTTGGGTGAAACATCTCGAGGTTTTAATTTAGGATTTTATATTTTGCTAGCTTTCTCTTACCTTCTGGTCCTTTATCCCCTTCTTCCCACAAGGCAAGGTGCAACCCTTAAATGATTGGCCAACCCAATGCCCATACCAATGTAATGGGATGGATGAGCAGGCAGTAATATGGAAAGTTGTAAGTATGACAAGAATGGATGATGAGTTTTTGTGGATCCCCCTAGTGGAAACTCAAAACCTATAGGCACAGGGTGAAATCATGAAGATGGGTTACACTTTTGTTTGTTTCATGAGAAAAAAAACTGTATTTTCACAACTTCTTCAACTTTCGGCATACAAAAGTATTTTTTTTATTTAGAATTTCACATTACAGTAAAAACAAAATTTGTGAAGAATTCTTTTAGCTTTCCAATTACTATTTTTCAATTTTTTTTTATCATGATTTGATATGTCAATTTGACAATTGTTTAATAGTATGTTCCTTAAACATGAAAGGAATGATAACAAGTTACTTTTTTCTACAACAATGTATCTATTATTAAAATTATGTTTTTAAGAAACAAAATATACTGCAACAATCTACAGAGAGTCTATTTTATTATGACTATAATTATAAATCTAACGTATGAATATTATAATTTCTAGAATTTTTTGAAGTTGACCAAGCTGGAAACATTGCAAATTTTAAACACATGTTTTTCTACACCTTATATGTATCTTAATTTTTACTTCAAACTAAAATCTAAACATACCCTTTGGAAAAGAACAGTTTAAGGATTATGAATATATTTTTTTCCAAATTTTTCATAGCATATTTTTAGAGATACCGATATTTGATTTCACCTAATCATAATGTCTACTGAAACTATTATGTAGTGTTTTTTTTTTAAATTAAATAAAATTAGATAAAAATAAAGAAAATGAAAACAAAATATAAGAATTGAAAGTAGATTCAATTTTTTGAAACGCTGGTGTCATTTTGAAACCAAATTCTCAGTATTTGCAGGAGTTAACAACCACCGAAGTGCAGGTAAGCTTGGGGCAATTCTTTGGGTTTTTTTTTTCAGTCCCATTTTCATGTTTTCGGCCAAAATAATGTTTCAGCGGAAAAATAGTTATTTCGGACGAAAGAGTAAAATCTAACAAAAATCGTCAAAATTGAACAGTTTCCAAGGTTTTCGGCTGAAAAAACTTTCTTTTGGCCAAAAGGTGGTTGAGTGAATTCCGTCGGTTGGAAAAAATGAAAAGACACATTGTATTGTTTCATTTCGCGCCAAATTGTATAAATAGACTTTCAGCCAAATACATTTAACACAACTCATTGGATAGACATACAGATATAAGCTCGGGGATAGGGATTTCAAAGCATTTCTATTATTGATTGTAGTTATATTCTTTTCTTTCTTTATTTCTTCCCTTTGTTCCATAGGCTTAATCAGAGGATCGATATCGATACATGATGGTTTTCGAGAGCACTTAAACAAAGTTTTGATACATCTTTTTGGTTTTTCTTGAATAAGGTAATTGATGTTTGTTCAAGTTTTTATTTGAATAACATTTTATATGTTGAAAGATAAATGTTGAGCATTTTTTCAAGGTGAAGTATTTGTTGAACATATCTTTTATAGATAACTATAAAATTCATGGGAAACAAAAGTTTGCACAAGAGAAAATTTGATCACACTCGAGATGATACTCGCCAAATCGAACAAAGGAAAGATCTTTATCGGAGAAAGAAACAAGAACGTGCAAATATTGAAGAAATAAACGATGATAATGTCAATAGACATTTTTTACAAGAATAAGTTCAACTAGGTATGCATGCGCATATGATGATCGAGCACATGACACACATTGGGACTGTATTAAGAAAGTACAAAATTCAAAGTATAGAATTCAAATTTAAAATATTGTAAATAATATAATTGATTGTAATTACAATTTGATGTTTTTCAAAAAACATTGATAGATTTGTCTCATAATGTCGAAGAAGACGTTGAAACCAAAATTGAACCAGAAGGCGTTCAAACCAAAATTGAAGCAGAAGATGTTGAAACCAAAATTGAAGCACAAGATGAATCACCTATAGGTATGTACATAAATTTAGATAATACAAGATGAACACTCAAGTATATATAATTTAGTGAATTTGTGTTCGGGTTATGTTTTTTAATATAAACTTTAAATTGAAATATGCAGGAGAATCTATCAACATTAATGATGAAATATTAGAAAATGTTGATACTGACAAATTTGGGAAGAAAAAAGATAAGCATTATATAAGATATCAAACTAAGAATATGTATAATAAATTTTTCAAAGATGAATCAATAACAGTACAAGCTCAACTTTTACTTTGTCTAATGAAGTCAATAAAGTTAAAATAGCTACATCATTATTGGGTATTCAAAATATGTCAAAGGATACAAAGGTGAAACATAATGTCTTTAACAATATAACTAGTGTACTGAAAGCGTTTGGAAAATCTCGAAAAGAAGATGTTTGTGTTGCACGTAGAGCGATACAAACAACAGTTGTTTCATATAGCAATATAAAAGATCATTTGAGATGACACATGGAAACAATGATGGGAACGTTAAGAAAAACATTGCACAAACATAGAAAATTTCATTTCCAAAGAGATGTAAATGATGAATTGGCTTGTTGGATAGTGATTTCTAGACAACCCTACAAAGATAGACTTGCAAAAAATGTTAAAGAATTGGCTCGTAATTGTTGGTTGGAAGAATCTCGTGCCTAACCACATACAAGGGATGTGTTGCGACAAATAATAACACTAAAACAATATGAAGAACATCCAAAACATATATTTCCAATGACACAAATAAATATGTTCAATAAGTTCAAAGAAGAACACAAAGAAGTTAAAATTTCCATCAATACATTTGTGCAACAAAAACCATGGTTTGTTAGACCCATCACTGTCCATGACACCTTTTGTTGTCATTATCATGTGGAATTTGAGTTGTGTTATGACAATTTTTTTGATTTTGGTAAAACTCTATGGCCAGGTTCACCTCCTCCTTCCACATTCCGTGTTTTTATATTTGAAATTCTATGTGAAGAGAAGATGATGATTTATTTTACAAAAAAAAATGTGTTGGTGGGAAGAAATGTGATCTTTGTGGAAATATAAGTTTGTTTCATTCAATGTATCATATTGATATGAATGATCAATCGTTTTCTAATATAAGAGTCAATTGGAAGAAATATGAATTTATGAGTAGCACAGCTCCACATTCTTCAAATGTTATTTCCAAAAGGATTGATTTGAAGGTAGATAAAATCTACGTGATAGATGTTTTGAAGAAGTTTGAGGAAGAAATATATAAATACACCAAGCATTCACATAGATCTCGATGGCAAGATCTACACTTCAAACAATCTTGTGAAGTGTTTCCACCAGGGACAATTTTGTCTATAATTGATTTTGTAGAGAATTACACATTCGCTGCACAAAAAGAAATACAGAGCGAATACTATCATTCTGATCAAGTCACGATATTTGTCCATGTTTTATATAGACATGCTCAGTGGAGTCTTGATAACATAGAAAACACCAAAGAAAATCGACATGTTATTAAAGAATATCACTTTTATATAAGTGATGATCGAGCTCACGACACACATTATGTACAACATTGTTTTGATAAATTTTATGATTCATTGAAAGAACATGAAATTAGATTCGATCGACATTGGATATGGTCCGATGGGTGTGCGGGCTAGTTCAGATATGCATGATCATTCTATTGGTTATGTCGTCTTCATAAAAAATTAAACATTACACATTGTTGGAATTTTTTTGAGACTGGTCATGGAAAAGGAGAGCACAATGGTGTAGGGGCATGTATAAAACGAGCACTTCGAAGGTATCAGTTGAACCCTCATGATGATCAATTTGAATCTACTGAACAAGTTATTGAATGGTGAAAAATGGTGCTAAGCCACGAATATAATCCATCAAGGGATGTGCGCAGGTGTGTATATATATAAATGTTACATGTATGTACACAAGATATATAAATTTGAACATGTTCAAATTTATATTCAATCTTCGATCATCTTCTTCAGAGATTTCAAGTTTACAAGTTCTTGTCTTGTGCAGGATTTTTTGGTATGCTGGAATCAAAGATGTAAATAGATTAATCCCATAAGATGCCAGTACAAGACCTGGGACATGAAAAATACATTGAGTTAAAAAAAACATTTTCAAAATGGGTTTGCATTTGATAGAAGAAATGACTCTTGTTTTTGTTCAGTTTGCATGAAGGACACATAATCCATAGATATTTGCGACAACGAGAATGAAGGATATGTTAAAGCCTGGAAACATATTGAACTTAATGTAAAAGAGAAAATTCCACTTTCAAGATCATAGGAGGTGGGATCAAATGAAACTACAGTGTCAGTTGATGGCGATAGAGTTTCTGATCTTGTTAGAGAAGGTAATTTTTTTATGTTTGAATTTTTTCAAATAACTTGTAGATGTACTTTTGTTATATTCTAACACGAATTATTTGTTGTCCAATATATCCAATTAGTTGCATGAGATGTTTTTTCCATGCTTGCACCTGTAGACAACATTGAAAACATGAAATATTATTTGATGTGATGCACAGAACAAAAGATTAGGCTATTAAATATTTTGGTGATAACGGTTTTATATATGAAAGAGGATCCCTTGTATTGAAAGGATATTTTTTTCAAGAAACCCATCAAACTGATACTCATGTTCACTTTCAAGACTACCAGTCATATGTCACAAGTTGTCAACATAGTCATTTGGTATGTGTAACATCCTGCTCTGGCGCACTGAGCGAACTTATTCTTTGAGGACATTTTCTCGCAAGTGATCCGGATTATTATGCTATTAAAACTTTTGATTTTGATTATGAGGCATTATGGGTTGATGACATGTTGTTTTACCACTTTGACATAAACAGGTTCTATTGAATCAGTTTTACTAAGTGTGTAGGAATACGGACCTACAGGATGTTGAGGCATCGATGGAACCCCTTGGACCCCGGATTGAGTTGGGGAGTGTACCATTGGGGTTTGATTGTTTTACTAAGATTTTAGTGATTTTGATTGGATAATATGATACAAATATATTCTGACATGATTTTTTGATGATGCAGGCTAACGATAGCTTGTCGACCAAACTCACGTGTGGAGTGAAGGGGTCACGCAAGACTATGCAAGAGAGGTGTGACAACATCCCTGCCACAACCTACTAACACTCCCACCATGGCTCGAATTGTAGGTTAATGTTTACCTAGTTCGAGAGGACCCATGATGTTGTGAGGGAAGACTGCAACAGTCACTCACGATGACTCTAAGGGGCGCCCAATAAGGAGGGGGCCTTATTCCTTAGAGGGCCTTAGTCTCCCACAAGTTGACCTGGCGGAGTGTTGACTCCAAGGGTTATTGATGTCTACCAAATCAGTTAAGAGGCGAGTGGCACCCTTGGAGCACGTAGTGCATCTTGAAGGGAACATCGCACAAAGGAAACATATTAAGGCAAGTGGCACCCTTGGAGCACGTAGTGCATCCTGAAGGCCACGTCGTGCAAGGGAACAAATGAGGCCAGTGGCAACCTTGGAGCACCTAGTGCGTCCTGAAGGGCACATTGCGTGGTCGATGATAGAGGGATGAACCTAGATGGACTTAGGATGAATAATGTGTTAAGTAATTGTTAAAACAATTTCCCTAATTAAATGTCGCCCAATACGAAATTTAAGGCCTAAGTCTAAATTACGCTAGTGGTAAAACATTGTCTTAATTAATAATAATAATAATAATAAAAATAAAAACAACTTAAATAATTCTGATCTTCGTTAAAGCTTGTAAGATGAAGGGATTAAGAAATTAATTTATTCATGGAAAATAAAATCTGTGGTTATAAAATGTAAAGAGGGAATTAATTGTTTTATCTTTTGATAATTTAAAATATACTAATTTAATGATAAAAGGGGAAAGGGGTTAAATTCCACAACTACCTTTTTGAGTTCTAATTAAAAGGGGAAAGAGGGAAAATGGTTTTTTTAGGAAACTAGGGAAAGAGGTAACATGAAAAGGGATAAAGGGGAAACTTAAGGGAAAAAGCAGAAGGTCAAACTTAGTAAAGCATCTACCATTTAAGAACTTTCTAATTTAAACTGAACTAGCAAATTAATAAAAAGGAAAGCTATTAAAACCTGTAAGAGAATTTTGGGACACCTAGGAGTGATTCTAGGAGTAACTCTAGGTGGGTGAGGGAAATAAAGATAATTACTTAATTAAATAAATTAATTTATGGAGGAATGTAGGGGATGGGGAACACTTGTACGGAGAATAATCTTTAGGAATTTACTTTTAAAACTTAAATTAAATGGGATTTTAGGAAAGAAAGCAATATCGAAACTCTATATAATGAAGGAAGGAGAAGGATGAAGGATATTCTTCTATTTGTGTAAAGTTACACTGAAGAAATATTTACTTGACTGATTTACTTGTGGGAGTTTGGATACCCAACTCGGAGAGGAGTGGTAGCTCATCCTTGCGAGGCAAGCTGGGAGCTAGTCAAAATCTTTGAATAGTGTGTGTGTGACCCCTTTGAGGCTCAGGGGGGATAAGGGGGAAGAAGAGTACCCCTATCATTGGCTAGGAGGTCTCGATGAAGTCTCGATGGTCGACGAGCGGGAGTTGCATGGGGAGCGCGGGACGTCATTTGGTGCGGGCGATTAGGTAACGGTACACTCTGTTCATTTTTGTATGGTAGAATGTATTATGACTTATGTTTGGATCTACTTATTTAATTCAAAAGTAAAATGATGTTTTTTAAAAAAAATTGGTGATTGGAACTTTCCTTAGCCTATATCGATGGTTGTTGATTCCCATGGCATTTTTTTCCCACATGTCTTGACCACCTTGTTGTGGTGTTGATTGTGACCATTTTGGTTGATTGCCCTTCATCGCTAGCTCCTTAGTCCTCAACTGAGCAGTCAGCTAGGAGCCTGATCTACAGTCGTCTCCTTACTATTAAAAGACCTATGGATCTCAATGCCCTGATTTTATGTGCGAGGATGATGAGCAAAGGACGATCCCTTCATTCGTCTACCTCTGATGTTGTTCTCGGCAGTTGTTGTCTTGCACCTTAAAGTGACTAGCTAACTCTTCCAATGTGATTGTTGGCGAATTTTTTCTTCACCCTCAGCTTGTTTGTATCTCATCGTTATCTCGTTTTACCCCATGTGTGTATTTGACAGATCAATTTAGCCCAATGTTTTTTTCTTGGAAGAATTTTTATTTTGGCGTGGTATTGGTATCCTAGATAAGAAAAAACAATTCTTTCCCTGTCTACGTCTTTATAATTGTATCCTGGAAGAAAAAAAAAATGGGGCTTCTGTCATTCCTATCTACAGTGTTTGTTTGGCCTGAGATTTATTTCCTCCATGCTTTTAATTCATGAAAACCAACCTTCGATCAGGGTTTTCGTTTTGGGGCTATGATTATTTTTATGATTTGAATCAGGGGGATTATTTTATCCTTGTATTCGTTTTTCTTTCCTGGGTGGTGATTTTTTTTATGCCTTGAATCATGGAAATATTTTACCACTGTCTGCTGACTTAATACTCAGTTTTTCCACTATTGAGGGCCGAATTTTTTTACCTCTGCTTGGTCACCACGGATATATCATCACAATTTTAATTACAGAGGTTTATTATTGGACTTAACCGCCCACGATCTTGCTCCCCACCGTTGCTGAGTGGCTGTTAAGCCTTAAATTCCTTTGTTTAAAATGTTTTTAGAGTGTCCGTAGAATCACCCACGAAATGGTTACGCAATAACTGACTGTTGCTATAGTTACCAAGAATTATTTCTATTAAATGAGACTATCTCGCTGTTGTTTTCCCGAATTTGCTAGGTGGACTGTTCTCTGCATTTTCCCAGGGATGTATCCCAACTTACTTCATCTGAATATTTTCTAAGAATCGTAAAGACCTCAACGAAGTTCCCCCTTGTTTTCCGCAGCGAAATCTTGTAATGGATGGTCTGCGCGCTCTCCCAGTGAACCATGTTTTCAGTACACCCTTGGACAGTCTTGATTGTCGTTGGTAAAATCTTGAACCACTCGCATTGTAACTCCTCTGCAGAGTTGAATCACCTATAATTAACGCTTGACGTCCTAGTGTGGTAGTAATTGTTACTTCTTCAACTCAGTCAACAAAGTGAACTAGAAGCTGCTTCTTATAGTATGCACTAGAAGAGGATATTTATAGATGGTATTTTACTGATGTTCTGCAATTTTTGCATCCACATGTTGTTGGTATGAGTTACCACAATGTTCAAGTTAGTTGTGTAAACTGGTGGAAATCCAATCTAGCCACTTATTATTGATTTCCATGATCATCTATATTGTCATTATTATTTGTCAATTTTCTTTTTAGATACATATGAAATGAAACTAATCCTGTAAGTTAAGATTGTGATTTGCTGATTAAGATTGTAATTTGCTAATTAAGTTGTCTTTACATTAAGGTGTTAAGATTGCAATTTACTGAGTGATGTGATCTTGACTGACTTTCTCATTTAATGTTCAACGTTCCAGAAGTTCAAAGGAAATGGATATGAGAAGATGGTGGAAATATGGAAATAAGACATAGAGAGATATATATGGTTTTGCTTTTATATTCATAAAACCAATTTCTTCTGCTAAATAAGTGAATGGATCACCAATTAAATTTCCATTTCGATGACAACTTAGATTTGAGAAAATCCATTTTAGTCTACTGCTATGATGGTTGATATTGGAATTCATTTATGATAAATGGTTGTGAATATAGTGTTCGTGAAATTTCATTGTACTGCAGGGTCCCTTCAGGTTTTAAAGATTTATAAAGTTAGGTAATATCTAACACAATCATATATGGTGATAACAAAAATATTGGCTTATGTGAACAATAATAATTTATTGGAATATATTTCAAGTACCTATTAAGGCCTGAGAGGTACTTGTACTTTAAAGGTCTACAGATGTGCACTTGTTCTCTTTTATTAGTTGAATACTAATAATAGGTACCATTGGAATGATACTTGTGGATTCCATACAATTTCCTAGTTATTTAAAAGATAATGGACTAACAAAATTCACACTTACTTCTTGTTGTTATCATTTTGGGTGAAACACATGATGATTGTGAATGTATTAAAATGGTTATTTTACTTACAACTTACATATGATATTATGTTTGTATTTATAATTAAACACAATTTATTTATAATTAAACATTCAATTTGATAAACACTTTAATTATAATTAAACTTTAAATTTAATCAACACAAAACAAATCACTAGAGAAAGACATTGCCAATGTAGTGGCACTTTTGTTTAGATCGCTTCTGGATATTGAGTATTGTCTTTCTTACCTTCCTACACACAAAAAAAAATTTAAAAATTTTAAGGATGCTTTGACCGGTCGCACATCGTAGGAGTCGTACCTGATGGGGATGTTACATGTGGTATCAGAACAGGTTCAACCCATGACTTGGGATCTCTACAAATTTCATTGATATGATTTGATTATAATGTTACTAATTGAGTTGAATTGTATTCGTGCAAGTAAACATGGTTATAAGATGCCACGGAGGTAGCCGACGGGGTACTAGGGGAGGAGGCACGATGCCTCTAGTAGCATCAATGCCTGAGCGGTCTAACCCCGAGGGAGACGAGGAGGTTCTCGAACAGGAACAGATAGTAGTTGGTGATGTAGTCAGAATGATGAGATCTTTTCAGCACATGTCAGAGGCACTAATCATCCGTTTGGACAGAGATGAGGCCAGGGCGCCGACACCGGTTGAGGTTCTACCGTACGCTCCGGTCGATACAGGTAGAATTCACCGTGAACTCGAGAAGGTCAAATTTCCTGAGTTCTTTGGTGCCCTGGATGGTGCATCCGCTGAGGCATGGTTGGAGAACATGGCGATGTGCTTCGCACTTCATGATTATACTTCCAACATGAAGGTTTGCATGGTGGTCTTTCAACTAAGGGGGAGCGCTCTTCTATGGTGGAAGACACTCATACCGCAGTTGAACATGGTCGTCGAAGACGTGTCATGGGAACTATTCGAGGAATGGTTCTTAGAGAGGCACCCTTTAGAGGAATTCATTAAGAGTCATCTCAATGAGTTCAACGCCTTATGACAGGGAGGTCGTACAGTGCCCGAGTACGAGGCCCATTTTATGGAGATTCTCTAGTATGCTCTGCACCTTAATACTGAGAAACTTAAGGTCAACAAGTTCATGTTCGGCCTTAACGATAGCCTACATGCAAAGGTTAGGATTTTGATGCCTCAAACCTTGCATGATGTCATCCAGAAGGCCCTCTTAGCAGAGGAGGAGCTTCTCAGTGGGGGTCAGACCAGGACTCCAGTGAGACCAGTAAGACAGGTGTCATCTGGAGCACAGTAGCATCAGACACCAGCCAGACATACATTAGGATATCATGGCTTCCAGAGGGGACTCACTTTAACTACACCTCGACGAGCGACGCCCTAGCAGTGAACACCTTATCAGGGACCACAACATTAGTAGCAACGTCGATCGCAAAAACAACAGTTTAGGCTTGTTCAACAGAACAGACTAGGATTCCAGGTCGGTGGGCCATCATATTCTACTTCAGGTACACGGACTACTGGGCCAAAGAAGGGGTCTTGGATGTGTGGGGAGCCACACTACTAGTGCGACTGCCCTGTGGAGAGGAATAGAGTGTTCATATCAGCTGGACCCACTAGCATGGGAAATATGGGAAAGGCCCATTGGATTCATGCAGCAGTGAATAACCGCCAGGAAGAGAATCAGTCGATTATGCTTGAGATGATAGGTACCATCGATGACCAGACCCTTAGTATTTTGATAGATCCCGGTACTACCGAGAGTTTCATTTCTAATGCAACGCTAAAAAGGATTAAGGTAAAGGAAATCGAATAGGACAAGTTTAGCTTCATAGAGATGGCTTCTAGAGCCAAAACAAAGGTTTGAGGAAAGGTTACAGGTTGTATCCTTAACCTAGGAGAGTTTGTCACAAGGGCCAACCTGTACGTCACAATATTAGGATCTTATGACGTTGTGATTGGTATGGACTGGTTGGAATCGCATGAGGCGGTGCTCAACTATAAGATGAAATAGTTGAGCTTGGTCGATGACGAGGGACAAAGATGTGTGATTGTAGGATGGAACCAAGGAGTTTTCCTGAGGTTCATCTCTTCCTTATAGCTACGAAAGAGCATGCACAATGGGTGCAATCTTTATGCGATCCTTGTGTTAAACAAGCAGGTATTAGCAGAATGTTTAGAACACCTTCCGGTGGTGAGAGAGTTTGAAAAAATATTTCCAGAGGAGTTACCTGGGATGCCACCAGAGTGGGAATTGGAGTTTACCATAAACCTAAAATCGGGGATTGAACCGATAGCAATAACACCTTATCGGATGTCAACCTCGGAGTTACAAGAGTTGAAAATGCAACTAAAGGAGTTGTTGGACCTCAGACTAATACATCCTAGTGTGTCACCGTGGGGTGCACGTATTATTTTCATATGAAAGAAGGCTGGGTCATAGAGGTTCTTCATTGATTACCGTCAACTGAACAAGGCCATGATCAGGAATCAATATCCGTTACCAAGGATTGATGATCTATTCGATCAAATGAAAGGCACAACTATATTCTTAAACATAGACTTGCGATCATGATACCACTAGTTACGGATTAAGGAATATGACATCCCTAAGACCACCTTTAATATGAGGTTTGGACATTATGAGTTTATTGTTTTATCATTTGGACTAACAAACGCCCTAGGGGTATTTATGAGTTTTATGAATTGGGTGTTCCGCGAGTACTCGTACAAATTCATCCAAGAATTCATTGACGATATTTTGATCTACTCACTGATGATAGAGGAGCATGATGATCATTTTCACTTCGTACTACGGTGTCTGCGAGAGCACAAATTGTATGGGAAGTTGTCCAAATGTTCATTTTATCAATCAAAGATTCACTACTTAGGGCTTGTCATCTCCAGTGGAGGCATCATTGTGGATCCAACAAAGGTCAAGGCTATCATGGAATGGCCTGCAACGACGAATGTCCTGGAAGTGCGTAGCTTCATGGGTTCAATAGGATACTATCGATGGTTCGTCGAGGGGTTTTAAAAGCTAGAAAATCCGATCACAGAATTGCAGAAGAAAAACAAGAAGTTTGTTTGGACCGAGAAATGCGCGGAAGAATTTTGGAGGCTCAAGGATTTGTTGACAACAACACTGATACTAAAGGTCCCTCACATGGATGCGGACTTCTTGGTATGCATTGATGCATCCAAAGAAGGATTAGGAGAAGTCTTGATGTAATATGGATGAGTGATCGCTTACATATCGAGGAAACTGAGAAGGCATGAGGAGAACTACGCGACACATGATTTGGAGTTATTAGCCATCGTATATGCCTTAAAGGTTTGGAGACACTACCTTGTTCGATGAAAATTTGAACTAAAGACTAACAATTGTGGACTACAACACATCTTTATGCAAAGTGACCTGAATGCGTGACAATGGCGTTGGTCGGAATTGCTTAGCGAGTACGACTTTGAGATTACTTACATAAAAGGAATGGTGAAATGAGTGGCAGATGCATTGAGTTAGAGAGCGTGCATCTTTTCAGTTCTACCTCTTTAGATGAATCTACGTGAAAATATTCTAACCTTACAGCATGACGATGACTGGTACAAAGAGGTCGAGGGTTTTTTCAGAAAAACACAATGATGGTACCAAGATTTAAAGTATTTTCATTTGATAGCGATGGTTTATTGAGGTTTAAAAATTGGATCTACGTACCACCAAACGATGAGTTGAGGATGTTGATCTTGAGTGAGGCTCATAGAGCAGTTTACATGGCTCACCCAGGAGTCACAAAGATGAGGGCAAACCTTAAACCCTTATTCTTCTAGAAGGGAATGAAGATAGACATAGTCAACTATGTGGCCAGATGTCTAGAATGTCAGCAGATAAAGGTTGAACATAGACACCTAGTAGGATTACTACAACCACACGCTATTTTGAAATCGAAATGGGAGGTTATTTCGATGGATTTTATTGCTGGATTGCCACTGACAAGAAGGAGACATGACTCGATTTTCATAGTAGTAGACACTCTAATGAAGAGTGCTCACTTTATTTCTATGCGTACAATGTATTAGGAACATGACATAGCTAGAGTTTTCATTAGTGATATTGTGAGGCTGCATGGCGTACCTAAGAGGATTATATCCGATCGAGGATAGGTTTTTACTGGATGATTTTGGAGGAGTTTCCAAGAGGCCTTGGGAACCCAACTTAACTTTAGTACTGCATATGACCCGGACGGACAGGTAGACCGAACGAATGAACTAGACCTTGGAGGATATGTTGTGCATGTACGTGATGGACCAACAAAAGCGTTGGGAAGAATTCATGCCATTGGTGGAGTTCGCTTACAACAACAATTACCAAAGCACCATTAATATGGAGCCTTTCGAGTTTCTTTACGGGCGACCATGTTGGATGCCTTTGAGTTGGGATCATCTTGAGGATAGGGTCCTGGTGGGACCAGAAGCAATCAAATAAATGGAAGAGTGAATGTAAACAATAAGACAAAGGATTAAAGAAGCACAGGATTGACAAAAGTGTTAAGCTAATGCCCACTGTGTCGATCATAGTTACGAGGTCGACGATCGAGTCTTCTTGTGGGTTAAACAACATAAGAGTTCGATCAAGTTTGGGAAGGGATATAAACTCTCTCCTAGGTTCATGGGACCTTTCAATATTGTGGAGAGAAAGGGGCCTGTCACCTATCAACTAGATTTTCCTGATTCTTTGAGGTGTATGCACGATGTTTTTCATGTATCTGTTTTGAGACATTATATTAGTGATCCTACACATGTTATTGACATGACTTCCTTGCAGGTATCGGACAAGGGAGTGCTCATGACTCATCCAGTCTGCATCTTGGATCATTGCGTTCGACAACTACGGAATTGAATGGTAGATCAGGTCAAGGTCCAGTGGGACAATTATAGTCCGCACTCGGTGACCTGGGAGGATGCATATCATATGCGCCAACAATTTCCATTTTTGTTTGATAAATAGACATATGATACTGTGATACACTTTATTTCGACATTTATAGTTTGAAACTTTGAGACAAAGTTTAGACCAAGAGGGGGTGTATGTAACATCCCTCTCTGGTGCATTGAGCGAACGTATTCTTTGAGGAAACTTTCTCACAAGCGATCTAGATTATTATGCTATTAAAACTTTTGATTTTGATTATGAGGCGTTATGGGTGGATGACATGTTGTTTTACCGCTTTGACATAGACAGGTGTTATTGACTCGGTTTTACAAGGTGTGCAGGAATACAAACCTAGAGGATGTCGAGGCATTGATGGAACCCCTTGGAATCTGGATCGAGTCGGGGATTGTACCGTTGGTGTTTGATTGTTTTATTATAATTTTAGTGCTTCTGATTGGATGCTATGATAAAAATATATTATGACATGATTCGTTGATGATGCAGGTTGACGATAGCTTGCCGAAAAGACTCACATGTGGAGTAAAGGGGTCAGGCACAACTACCAGAGATGTTTAGGGAGAGGTATGGACAACAGCCCTACCATAGCCTACTAGCAGTCCCACCATGGCTCTAAATGTAGGTTAACGTTTACATAGCTCGAGCTGACCCATGATGCCGTGAGGGCAGACTGCGATAGTCACTCACGATGACTCTAAGGGGCTCACAATAAGGCATAGGCCTTATTCCTTAGAGGCCCTTAGTCTCCCACAAGTTCACTTAGCGGAGTGTTGACTCCAGGGGTTATGGATGTCTACCAAATCACTTAAGAGGCTAGTGGCACCCTTGGAGAACGTAGTGCGTCCTAAAGGGCACATTGTGCAAAAGAAACATATTAAGGTGAGTGGCACCCTTGGAGCACGTAATGTGTCCTGAAGGCCACGTCGTGCAAGGGAACAAATGAGGCGAGTGGCACCCTTGGAGAACCTAGTGCGTCTTGAAGGGCACGTCGTGTGGTCGATGATAGAGGGATGAACCTAAATGGCATTAGGACAAATAACATGTTAAGCAATTTTTAAAACAATTTCCCTAATTAAATGTCACCCAGTACGAAATTTAAGGCCTAAGTCTAAATTATGCTAGTGGTAAAACCTTGTCTTCAAAAAAATAAAAATAATAATGATAATAAAAATAAAAACAACTTAAATAATTATGATCTTCGTTAAAGCTTGTTACATGAAGGGAGTAAGAAATTAATTTATTCATGAAAAATAAAATTTGTGGTTATAAAATGTAAAGAGGGAATTAATTGTTTTATCTTTTGCTAATTTAAAATATACTAATTTAATGATAAAAGGGGAAAGGGGTTAAATTCCACACCTACCTTTTTGAGTTCTAATTAAAAGGGGAAAGAGGGAAAATCAAATCTTTAGGAAACTAGGGAAAGAGGTAACATGAAAAGGGAAAAAGGGGAAACTTAAGGGGAAAAGCAGAAGGTCAAACTTAGTAAAGCATCTACCATTTAAGAACTTTCTAATTTAAACTGAACTAGAAAATTAATAAAAGGTAAAGCTATTAAAACTTGTAAGAGAATTTGGGGACACCTAGGAGTGATTCTAGGAGTAAATCTAGGTGGGTGAGGGAAATAAAGATAATTAATTAATTACATAAATTAATTTATGGAGGAATGTAGGGGATGGGGGACACTTGTACGGAGAAGAATTTTTAGGAATTTACCTTTAAAATTAAATTAAATAGGATTTTAGGAAAGAAAGGAAGATCCAAACTCTATATAATGAAGGAAGGAGAAGGATGAAGGACCTTCTTCTGTTTGCGTAACGTTGCACTGCAGAAATATCTACTTGATTGATTTACTTGTGGGAGTTTGGATACCCATCTCAGAGAGGAGTGGTAGCTCGGCCTTGCGAGGCGAGCTCGGAGCTAGTCAAAATCTCTGGATAGTGTGTGTGTGGCCCGTTTGCAGCTCGGGGGGGGGCTAAGGGGTAAGAAGAGTACCCCTAGCATTGGCTGGGAGGTACCGGTGAAGTCTTGATGGTCGACGAGAGGGAGTTGCATAGAGAGAATAGGATGTCATTCGGTGCGGACGATCAGGAAACGATATGCTCTCTTCATTTTTGTATGGTAGAATGTATTAGGATTTATGCTTGTATCTGCTTATTTAATGGAAAATTAAAATGATGTTTTTTTTTTCAAATTGGTGACTGGAACTTTCCTTAGCCTAGCTCGATGGTTGTTGACTCCCATGGCCTTTGTTTTCCCACATGTCTTGACAACCTTGTTCTGCTGTTGATTGTGACCATTTTGGTTGATTTCCCTTCGTCCCTAGCTCCTTAGTCCTCGCCTGAGTAGTCGGCCATGATCCTGATCTACGGCCATCGCCTTAGCGTTAAAATACCTATGGATATCAATGCCCTTCTTTTATGTGCGAGGATGATGAGTGAAATATGATCCCTTCATCCGTCTACCTCTGATGTTGTCCTCAACAGTTGTTTTCTTGCGCCTTGTAGCGACTATCTAACTCTTCCAATGTGATTGTTGGCAAAGTTTTTCTTCACCCTTAGCTTGTTTGTATCTTGTCGTTATCTCATTTTAACTCATGTGTGTATTTGACGGATCAATTTAGCCCAACGTTTTGTTCTTGGAAGATTTTTCATTTCGGTGTGGTATTGGTATCCTAGATACGCAAAAACGATTCTTTCCATGTCTACATCTTTATAATTGTATCCTGGAAGAAAAAAAAAGGGGGGCTTCTGTCATTCTTGTCTGCAATATTTGTTTGGCCTGAGATTTATTTCTTCCATGTTTTAATTCATGAAAAACAACCTTTGATCAAGGTCTATGTTTTGGGGCTATTATTATTTTTATGATTTGAATCAAGGGGATTATTTTATCCCTATCTGTGTTTTTCTTTCCTGGGCGGTGACTTTTTTTTATGCCTTGAACCATGGGAATATTTTATCATTGTCTGCCGACTTAATACTCAGTTTTTCAACTATTGAGGGCCACAGATTTTTACCTCTGCTTGGTCACCACAGATATATCATCACAATTTTAATTACACAAGTTTGTTACTGGACTTGACGGCCCATGATCTTTCTCCCCACCTCTATTGAGTGGTTTTTAAGCATTGAATTCCTTTTCTTAAAATGTTGTCAGAGTTGCTGTAGAATCACCCACGAAATGTTTACCCAATAATTGATTGTTGTTGTAGTTACCACAAAATTTTTCTATTAAATGACATTGTCTCGGTATTGTTTATTTGAATTTGCTAGGTGGATTGTTATCTGTGTTTTTCCCAGGGATGTATCCCAACTTACTTCCTCTGACTTTTTTCTGAGAATCATAAATACCTCTGCGAAGTTCCCCCTTGTTTTTCACAGCGAAATCCTGTAGTGGATGGTCTGCGCGTTCGCCCTATGAACCGCATTTTCAGTACACCCTTGGACACTCTTGATTGGCATTGGTAAAATACTTAACCACCCACATTGTAACTCCTCTGCACAATCGAGTCACCTACAGTTAACGCTTGACGTCTTGGTGATGGCAGTAATTGTTACTTCTTCAACTCTATCAACAAAGTGAACTAGAAGCTGCTTCTTATAGTATGCACTAGAAGAGGATATTTATAGATGGTATTTTACTAATGTTCTACAATTTTTGCATCCATATGTTGTTGGTATGAGAAACCACAATGTTCAAGTTGGTTGTGTAAACTGGTGGAAATCCAATCTGGCCCACTATTATTGATTTCCATGCTCATCTATATTGTCATTCTTATTTGTCAATTTTCTTTTTAGATGCATATGAAATGAAACAAATCCTGTAAGTTAAGATTGTAATTTGTTGATTGAGATTGTAATTTTCTGATTAAGGTGTCTTTACATTAAGGTGTTAAGATTGTAATTTGTTGAGTGATCTGATCTTGACTGATTTTCTCATTTGATGTTCAACATTCTAGAAGTTCAAAGGAAATGGATAGGAGAAGATGGTGGAGATATGGCAATAAGACTTAGAGAGATATATATGGTTTTGCTTTTATATTCATAAAACCAATTTCTTCTGCCAAATAAGTGATCGGATCACTAATTAAATTTCCATTTCGATGACAACTTAGATTTGAGAAAATCCATTCGAGTCTATTGCTATGATGGTTGATATTGAAATTCATTTATGCTAAATGGTTGTGAATATAGTGTTCGTGAAATTTCATTGTACTGCAGGGTCCCTTCAAGTTTTAAAGATTTATAAAGTCAGGTAATATCTAACACAATCATATATGGTGATAACAAAAATATTGGCTTATGTGGACAGTAATAGTTTATTGGAATATATTTCAAGTACCTATTAAGGCCTGAGAGGTACTTGTACTTTAAAGGTTTATAGATGTGCACTTGTTCACTTTTATTAGTTGAAGAATAATAATAGGTACCATTTGAATGATACTTGTGGAGTCCATACAATTTCCTGGTTATTTAAAATATAATGGAATAATAAAATTCACACTTACTTCTTGTTGCTGTCATTTTGGACGAAACACATGACGATTGTGAATGTATTAAAATGGTTATTTTACTTAAAAATTACATATGATATTATGTTTGTATTCATAATTAAACATAATTTATTTATAATTAAACATTCAATTTGATAAACACTTTCTTTATAATTAAACTTTCAATTTAATCAACACAAAATAGATCACTAGAGAAAGTGTAACATCCCGCTCTGGCGCACTGAGAACACTTATTATTTGAGGACACTTGCTCGCAAGTGATCTGGACTTTTATTATGTTAGACCATTTATACTTGATTATGATGCGATTGAAAGATGACGTGATGTGTTACTATTTGATGTAGACAGCTGCTATTGACTCAGTTTTATTGAGTGTGCAGGGTTTTTGACCTTGAGGATGCAGAGGCATCGGTAGAACCCCCTTGGACTCCGGACTGAGTCAGGGAGTGTGCTTTTGGGTGATATGTTTACTATGATGTTTCATTCGATTTGATGATTTGTTGTTGACATTTATGACATGATTATTGTGATGTAGGCTAACGATAGCTTGCCGACCGGACTCACATATGGAGTAAAGGGGCCACACATGATTTGCAGAGAGGTCGAGGGAGAGGGGTGGACAACAGCCCTGCCACTGCCTGCTAGCACTCCCGCCGTGGCTCAAACTGTAGGTTAACGATTACCTAGTTCGAGAGGACCCACGATGCCATGAGGGCCGACTGCGACAGTCACTCACGATGATTCTAAGGGGCACGCAATAAGGCGGGGGCCTTATTCCTTAGAACCCTTAGTCTCCTACAAGCCCACCTGGCGGAGTGTTGACTCCAGGGGTTATAGAGGTCTACCAATCAGTCCAGTTGGCGAGTGGCACCCTTGGAGCACGTGGTGCATCCTGAAGGGCACGTCGCACAAAAGAAACTCAGTTGGMAAGTGGCACCCTTGTAGCACATGGTGCGTCCTGAAGGGCACGTCGCCCAAAAGAAATTCCAGAGGCGAGTGGCACCCTTGGCGCACGTGGTGCGTCCTGAAGGGCACGTCGCAATATTGTGGTTGAAGGAGTCAACCTAATTATCCCTAAGTCATCAGCACCTGAATAAAACCTTAAGCAATTCCCCTAACCAATCGTGGCCTAGCTCAGAATCTAAGCCCTAAGCCTAAGATTTTTCTAGAAGAAAGGGGGGGGGGATTTTTTGTGACCTTAACAAATGAAAATTTAAAAAAAAAAAAAAACAAAAAAAAAACTCAGACCTTTATCCTCTCATTATCCTTGTCTACTTTATTAAACCATCCTCCATCGCCTTAATCTTCCAACAACCATCTCCCTTTGTCATGTCCTGTTCACTTTACTAAATCACCATCCCACCCCTTAATTCCTCATTATTCTTTTTATGTAATACTTTTACTTTTCCCATATACATGTTGGCCATCACCTTAATATCTCATTATCCTATATATATATATATATTAATGGTGAATTTAAATGATGGATAATGATACCTTACTATGATGGATGCATGCTTATAAATAAAAAAAAATAAAAATGAAAAAATATATACATATATTAAACAAATGGTGGCATATTCCTTAATCCTAAATTTTTAGAATAATGAAAATGATAAATGGATCCTCTTTCCGTAAATTATTAATCCCTACCGCCTCTACCATTAATAAAAGTTACCCATGTAAAAATAAAAGGGAATTATTAATGAGCGCACATACTCTTTCAGTTTTAAAAAAATATATATATAAAATAAAAAATTAATATAAAATAAAAGAAAAAGAAAAATAAGAAAATAAAAAGAAAAGGGGGGAAAACCTAAAAGAAAGGGGATTTAGGGTGTGAGACTAGATAAAACAAGGGGAGAGGGGTAAATAAAGGGACTTTTGGAGCTATTGGTATTGATATGCTACCAGACTAGAGAATGGACTGATTTCTTGTAGGATTTGGGGATTCACAGCAGGCTTGAGTGGTAGCTCAGCCTTCGAGGCGAGCTGAGAAGCTAGGCTATCGTCTCGGTTGTGTGCGGCCCCTTTGCCGCTCGGGTGGATAAGGGGGAAGGAGAGTACCCTGAGCGTTTGGCTGGGAGGTACTGGCGAGTGCTTGGCGGTTGGCAAGCGAGAGCATCCAAGGAGCACGTGAAGCCAACCAGAGCGGGTGAACAGGCCAAGGTATGTCTTTATTTTGATAAATGCTAGTCTGTGTTTGCTTCTGAAAATTGGGATGGCTATTTTTTTATTGAATGACTGCTTAAGTTTGTGACAAGGATTAGTTCAAAATGGCTGCAATGAACCTCAGAAATCGACCCCCTTTCTTTTGTTGTAAGAATGTTAGCTGGACAGTTATGGTTCTGCCTTTGGCACCGTTTTAGGGTTCTGGCATTTTCTGCTTGGGGGTTTATGGCTATTTCGTTTACGTTGTACATGGTTCAGTCATGGTTTTCGGAAAATTTATTGGGGGTTTGTGGCTATTCGTTTTCATTTGCATATGGTTCAGCTATTTCGTTATCATTTGTTTTTCCATGCGCGTTGCATCTTGTCCTCTGCTAGCATTGCAGATATATACAGTGGGCGTGTTTTAGTGGGTTTTTCTTTTACCTTGGGTGTTTTTATTTACACAATGGCGTGTTGGTTTTAGTGGGTTTTCTCCATTTACCTTTGCGATTTATCAATCCATATCCTGCGTAGAAGTTCAGTCAGCGTCCACTTGATTGAGTGATAATCACCTTGCCTGCAGTTTAAATGCCCAACCCTGTGCATGGATAGCGCTCCTGTAACTTACCTTCGACTTGATAGAACTCTTCAACTTAGACCAGCGGGCTTTGTCCTATTTTAATAATAAAAAGAAAACAAAAACACAAAAAGAATTTTTTTTTTTAAACCGCCAGCTACAATATAGGTAGTCGGACCAGAGGATAGGCTATCAACTACGGTTCTCTGAGAAATGGGTAATATTATAACCAAATCATAGGAGGGAACCATAGTTGATTGATGTCGCATATCTACACTGCTCCACCTGGGTTTATCTTCATTGGCGCTCATCTTCTTCACTGGAATATGAGAGGAAGCCTTACCTTATCGGTCTAACAAACTGCCACTTATGATAAATTAATGAAGTCGCTTAATATTTCCGCTAGATTTCCTGTCCCGCAGTTTCTATGATCTGGAACCAAAAGTGAAGGGTTGTGATAGATCTACGAAGTTGAATCCATAGCGTACCGATCATGGGAGAATTATCAGACAAATGAAAAACCCGTGGACATTCAGTAGACAGTGGAAGAAAGGAGAACGGTCATGCAATAACTAGAGTGCATTAATGGCTGACAGACGTGGATTGGCTTCATATCTGGTCATGCAAGTAAATCCAATGGTGGCATTTTGTTCCTAAATATATAGGCTGCTCTGATCGCTGAATGGAGTCAGAGATAATTTACTTAGCGTTAACTGTGAGCTCTAGCGCATGGGCAAATTATTACTCTGGCTGATTTTTAGACAATCTCATTTATCGTTGATAATTTTATTTTAATTACAGGCAGGAATAATTGTGAGTAGGTCCGTTTATGGGAAATTGTAATTGTTATAATTTATTATATGTCTACCCCATAAATTCTAAATTCTAAATTGAGCAATCCCTGGGATAACCTACCCTAGTCGCATGATTTTACATTAGGTTAAGCGATGACATATGAAGGGTATGATAATGGTAAATTAATGCAACGGTTGTAAATTAAGTGAATCGAGTGTCTGCGCCTGCGCCTTCTTAACTGTGCCCTCAAATTTCTAACCTGAGACAGCACTGTAACCTACACCTACCACTTCACCCTCGATTCGCTCAACAGAACACTGACACCGTGGCTGTGTCATTACCTTTTAACGCTGAGACTGTCCACAAGTTGGGTTTTCTGTAAAATTGGCATTATTGTTGTTCCAGCTACCTGCCAGTAGCACCCACCGACTTCTAGATTTCCAGAGATAATCCACCATGGGAACCTTTAACCACTGGAAGAAAATGAAGTGCCCTTGACATGCTGATAAATTGTCGTGAGTTATTAAATTGATTATTACTTTAGACCTGGACCTTGTTGATTACGTAGAAAATGAGTTTATAAGTTTTAGTTGATGCTAAATTCCAAAACACTTGAAAATTCATGTAATATGTTTGTATCATGTGTAAATGCGGTTAAAGAATGATTAGGATAGTATGTGCTATGTATGGGTGTAGTTGATATTATTTTAATTGAAATTATATTTTAATTTTAATGTATGATTTTAATGGTTCTTTATTGATTAAGAAATTCTTTATTTAGATTTAAGAAAATAGGTTTTTCATATAAAATAATTGAGTGTTCGAACAAGTATATATCATGTATGTTTGAACGATTAAATATTCCAGAAACTTGTACGTATCATATATAAATGAGGTTAAAGGGTCATCGGTAACATGTATTGTAACTTATGATTTTAAATTATGCTTTATTTATTAATATTCTTTTTATTAGATTTAAGAAACTATATTTCTCATATAATTATTGAGTATTCTAGGAATGGTTTTTAGGGTAGCTTAGTCTAATGGAAGGAAGAAGTTGAATAAATGTAATTCTTATTTGATTCTGATAATAAGGTTATTATTAATAAGGTTGTTGATCAGTAATGTAATGGTTAGGGTAGTGAGTTCGATGCGAAGAAAGAAATGGATTAATTGTAATCTTATTGATTTTTATCATGAGTTTATTGTTATTAATATTTGTTTAATAGCAATGGAAATACTTGTTATATTGCAATAGTAATATTTGTTTAATTTGCAATAGTAATGATGATGGTTGAATCGCAATGTTAATATTTGGTAAGTGAATGTTCGAGATGATGTTTAAATTGTATGGTTATTATTCGTTACTTGAAGTGTTAATGATAAGGTCTAAATTGCAATGCAATATTGTTAGGTTATTCCAATGTATGGTAATAAATTGGCAGGAAGGACAAGACAATATGGAGATTGTAAATGTTCGAGGGTTTACCATTATGGTATGATATCGTTGCGCAATTATGG
>ML776606.1:1767906-1794783 GCA_009831015.1 Picea engelmannii
TTTTTTTTTTAAACCGCCAGCTACAATATAGGTAGCCGGACCAGAGGATAGGCTATCAACTAGGGTTCTCTGAGAAACGGGTAATATTATAACCAGATCATAGGGGGGAACCACAGTTGATTGATGCCGCATATCTACACTGCTCCACCTGGGTTTATCTTCATTGGCGCTCATCTTCTTCACTGGAATATGAGAGGCAGCCTTACCTTATCGGTCTAACAAACTGCCACTTATGATAAATTAATGAAGTCGCTTAATATTTCCGCTGGCTTTCCTGTCCCGCAGTTGCTGTGATCTGGACCCGAAAGTGAAGGGTTGTGATAGATCTACAAAGTTGAATCCATAGTGTACCGATCATGGGTGAATTATCAGACAAACGAAAAACCCGTGGACGTTCAGCAGACAGTGGAAGAAAGGAGAACGATCATGCAATAACTAGAGTGCATTAATGGCTAACAGACGTGGATTGGCTTCATATCTGGTCATGCAAGTAAAGCCAATGGTGGCATTTTGGTCCTAAATATATAGGCTGCTCTGATCGTTGAATGGGGTCGGAGATAATTTACTCAGCGTTAACTGTGAGCTCTAGCGCATGGGAAAATTATTACTCTGGACGATTTTTAGCCAATCTCATTTATCGTTGATAAGTTTATTTTAATTATAGGCAAGATTAATTGTGAGTAGGTCCGTTTATGGGAAATTGTAATTGTTATAATTTATTATATGTCTACCCCATAAATTCTAAATTCTAAATCGAGCAATCCTTGGGATAACCTACCCTGGTCGCATGATTTTAGATTAGGTTAAGCGATGACATATGAAGGGTATGATAATGGTAAATTAATGCAACGGTTGTAAATTAAGTGAATCGAGTGCCTGCGCCTGCGCCTTCTTAAATGTGCCCTCGAATTGCTAACCTGAGACAACATTGTAACCTACACCTACCACTTCACCCTCGATTCACTCAACAGAACACTGACACCGTGGCTGTGTCATTACTTTTTAACACTGAGACTGTCCACAAGTTGGGTTTTCTGTGAAATTGACAATATTGTTGTTCTAGATACCTGCCAGTAACGCCCACCGAATTCTATATTTCCAGAGATAATCCACCATGGGAACGTTTAACCGCTGGAAGAAAATGAAGCGCCCTTGACATGCTGATAAATTTCCGCGAGTTATTAAATTGCTTATTACTTTAGACCTGGACCTTTTTGATTACGTAGAAAATGAGTTTATAAGTTTTAGTTGATGATAAATTCCAAAACACTTGAAAATTCATGTAATATGTCCATATCATGTCTAAATGCAGTTAAAGAATGATTAGGATAGTATGTGCTGTGTATGGGTGTAGTTGATATTATTTTAATTGAAATTATCTTTTAATTTTAATGTATGATTTTAATGGTTCTTTATTGATTAAGAAATTCTTTATTTAGATTTAAGATATTAGGTTTTTCATATAAAATAATTGAGTGTTCGAACAAGTATATATCATGTATGTTTGAACGATTAAATATTCCAGAAACCTGTACGTATCATATATAAATGAGGTTAAAGGGTCATCGGTAACATGTATTGTAACTTATGATTTTAAATTATGCTTTATTTATTAATATTCTTTTTATTAGATTTAAGAAACTATATTTCGCATGTAATTATTGAGTATTCTAGTAATGGTTTTTAGGGTAGCTTAGTCTAATGGAAGGAAGAAGTTGAATAAATGTAATTCTTATTTGATTCTGATAATAAGGTTATTATTAATAAGGTTGTTGATCAGTAATGTAATGGTTAGGGTAGTGAGTTCGATGCGAAGAAAGAAATGGATTAATTGTAATCTTATTGATTTTTATCATGAGTTTATTGTTATTAATATTTGTTTAATAGCAATGGAAATACTTGTTATATTGCAATAGTAATATTTGTTTAATTTGCAATAGTAATGATGATGGTTGAATCGCAATGTTAATATTTGGTAAGTGAATGTTCGAGATGATGTTTAAATTGTATGGTTATTATTCGTTACTTGAAGTGTTAATGATAAGGTCTAAATTGCAATGCAATATTGTTAGGTTATTCCAATGTATGGTAATAAATTGGCAGGAAGGACAAGACAATATGGAGATTGTAAATGTTCGAGGGTTTACCATTATGGTATGATATCGTTGCGCAATTATGGCGATTAACAGAAAAATCCAATGCACCGGTGCTTATTGCTCGTCCCTGAACTAGTGCCTAATGACCTTATAACTAAATGATGGGGGTTGAGATTATTGGCTTTTACCTTATGATAAAGTTGTCGTCGGTTAATGATAATTAATGGAGCAATGGATCTTGGTTGATGTCTTCGGGTCTCAATAGTGGTTGGTCGATTTTAGAGTCCTCCTGACTTGCGTCTCCCGTAGAGGTCTTGATTGTCACTGATGTTGTAGTACTTGGTGGTAGTGCATTGTGTGGTCTGCTTGTGTCGGGCAGGAGGTAGACACCCCCTTGTAGCCTTAGAAATGATGTATGAGTGTGTGTTTTTCTGTGTAAGGAATCCAGTGCCGTATCAAGAGTCTCGGGCCCTTTAAAGGCAGGGTTTCCACTCTTGCGACACACCTGAGGGGGTTACTAGTTTCTGCCTGAGCAGTCGGCCATGAGCCTGTCTAATCTTCTTTCGAGAAGCCATAAGACTAAACGCCCTGCTTTCCTGTGCAGAAATAGTAACCCTAACACCATGGATTCTTCCCTCTGTGATCTGACTGTGCATCCCCAGTGTATCCTAAGGTGGTGTTGTGCGCCTCATGCCTATGGTCGTATCTTGTGGCAGTTACTCCTTGTGATCCTTCAGTCTTCATGTGCTGAACATCGTGGTTGCGTCTTGTTGGTTGTCGAGTAGCGACGTGGAGTCCAGTGTGTCTGTTTCCCCACCTACACGCGCGCACACACGGTTAAAACAAAAAAAATTGCACCTGTTGTCAGAGCAGTTGTCCTTAACTAGGAGGGTTGTTACATAAATACATCACCACTGCAGTGGCACTTTTGGTTAGATCGCTTCTGGATATTGAGTATTGTCTTTCTTACCTTCCTACACACACACAAAAAAAAAAAAATTAAGGATGCTTTTACCGGTCGCACATCGTAGGAGTTGTACCTGATGGGGATGTTACAGTATGTGCAGCGTGCATAAATCTAATAAAAGTTCAATAAAAAAAAAGTTAGAAAATGGAAAATGTCCAAAGTCGATCATGAACGAATAATTGAAGATGGAATACCATTACAGTGTTTTTAAACAAGTGGCACATGTGTACATTTCATAAATTTTTATTTTTCATTGAAAGTACATTCCAGAGATTTTTATGTTTCATTGAAAGTACGTTCTATATTTTGATGACTTGTTTTGACTATCTTCAAGTTCATATTTTTAAATATGATATTTATAAAAAGGGTACATGTATAAAAAACTCCAAATCATTCTTAAAAAACACAGATAAAATATGGTTCAACCATATTTTATCTGTGCTTTTCAACAATTACACCAATAATATTTTCTATTGTGTTTTTCAACCATTATATTTTCTATTGTAATAATATCTTGTTTCAAATTTTAACTCATTCCGATTTTTATTTTATTTTACAAGCATTATATAAGTTAAAGTTGAATTGAACATCTTTTTTATTTTGAATATTTTGAGCATTTTATTTTATTGTTAACACACAAACCAAAAAAGAGTTGAACATCTCTTCTATATCAATATTTTATTGTATAAACATTACCTATAATTAATTTGGATATCTCTTCTACCTAATTATTTTAATTTGAACATCTATTTTATCCTTGATTTGAGAACATTGACTTCTCTTTGGATTTTATTTTATTAAGGGTATATGAACCTTTAGGTAAATATCTCTTATAGGTTTAGCATTTTTTTAATGACTACATTTTCTAATATACATATACTAAAGATAAAGATAAAATTAAATAAGAGTTTGAATCTCTTCCATTTGAAGGTTTTATTTTATTGTCACATCATTTTGAGCATTTTATTTTATCATTAACACACAAACCAAAAAAGAATTGAACATCTCTTTTATCATCTCTTCGTTTTCCTAATGTAATTCTCTTTCATGTACATGTTATATGAGTTGTACAAGGGGTATTTGTTGTTCCTTGGCATGTTTAAAACACAATGCTTAAATGCATACCTCCTCCCTTGAATTCCACATTGGTTACCTTCTTCCAAAATCAAACACAAATTTTCTGAAAGAAAATTGGTAGATCACGAACAATTAGTACAGTTCATACAAGCATAGGGTTTGCATGGTTTAAAGTGTTTTCTACTACCATAATATATTCTCAAATACGTTTTGCTTGGTTTAAAATGTTGTCTACTGTCATATATTCTTAAATAGATATGTAATGGTACATATTGTATGTTTGACAATTCACCTTTTTCTTGTCCATCTATTGAGTTTGCATATTCTTAAATATATTTAAACAACAATTCACATTCTATGAGTTTGCATCTATGATCTCATATGCCTATCTTTCCTTTACTTTTTCTTTTACTTCTTTTTATTAGTCAAGCGCATCTATGTAAACCAATTTATTTATCAAATATCATGTGCATTTTTTTCCTAAAGAGTATTTTCTTTAATTTTTCAAATTTTCGACAAGATGTTTTTGAAATTTTAACTCATTCCGATTTTTATTTTATTTTACAAGCATTAAATAAATTAAATTTGAATTGAACATATTTTTTATTTTGAATATTTTGAGCATTTAATTTTATCGTTAACACACAAAACAAAAAAGAGTTGAACATCTCTTCTATCTCAATATTTTATTGTATAAACATTACCTACAATTAATTTGGATATATCTTCTACCTAATTTTCCTATAATTAATTTGAACATCTCTTTTATCCTTGATTTGAGAGTATTGACTTGTCTTTGGATTTTATTTTATTAAGGGTATATGAACCTTTAGGTGAATATCTCTTATAGATTTAACATTTTTTTAATGACTACATTTTCTAATATACATATACTAAAGATAAAGATAAAATTAAAGAAGAGTTTGAATCTCTTCCATTTTAAGGTTTTATTTTATTGTCACATTATTTTGAGCATTTTATTTTATCGTTAACATGCAAATCAAAAAAGAGTTGAACATCTCTTCTATATCAAGATTTTATTGTATAAGTTCATTACCTATAATTAATTTGGATATCTCTTCTACCTAATTATTGTAATTTGAACATCTCTTTTATCCTTTATTTGAGAACATTGACTTCTTTAAGTGGTAATTTATTTAGCAGATCTCATGTGCATTTCTTTCCTAAATACTTTTTCCTTTAATTTTTTTTATTGGTTAAGTGCATATATGTAACCAACAAAATCATTAGTAACTAGAAATAAATAAGATAGAATCTGCTAAAATATGCTAGAATCTACTAAAATATATATTTTTTTTCATTAGTAACTAGAATATGCTAAAATTATTCTGCCAAAATTATTTGATGACATGTCAATAGAATCATATTTTTGACAGTCCAAAATGAACATAAAATGAAACATTTAAATTAAGAAAAGTATTTAAGAGTTTGATGTTTAATTTAATGCATTGTAAAAATAAGAATATATACACAACATTAGTTCATTACTAGTTAACTTTGTCACTTTTTAACAATAGAATCATATTTTATTTTTTTTAAGTAAAAAGGGAAGAACCTATTTATATTATTGTTGCAGAGTTACAGAGTCTGTTTACAATGCCAGTTGTCCAACCTGAGTAGGAAACCGAGACAGATGGACATTCTATGCCATTTGTTTCCAAGCAAACAAAACTATCAGAGTGTTGTCATGCCCGAAGGAAACTAGGACACCTTGCCATTAAGTTCATATTGTGTACTAATAACCTAGTTGCAGCATGACTATAATCTAACTGGGCTAAAACCTTGTTCAGAAACAAAAAAATATTGCTAACTAAGAACATCGTTGAACCTTTTATCCAACCGGCTCGTCCTCGTCCCTGTGCCTTCACCATCCTACAGAAAATGTGTAAGCTTGTGCGCACGTAGGGCATTGCCTTTTCAGGAGAGTCCTGGAGTGTACAACATATAACATGTCGAGTCGATGGTTGATTCAAGCGATGTGAAAGATCTAATCGTCCAACATGCTCCACATTTCAAAGATTAGTGCTAGGTACCCCGGATTGGTGAAAGGATGTTGGTCCTGCCAATTATCCTCAGCAAAGGCTAAGGGAAATGGCCCCTTTGCTACTTCACCTTCATGTGCTTCACTAACTTGAAGTACCTACCGGTTGTTTGGTTGAGTCTCCTCCTCCAGAGGTGCACCAGTGAGTGGGTCATTTTTTCCTTTTGCGTAGGAAGGTGTCTCTTCCTCAACATAGCAGGTGGTGAATTCCTCTGTCGGGCGAGTTGCAATGTAGCAAAGCGGTTTTCCAAAAGGAGAAATCTTGTTGTCAGTGCCAAAATCAGTGGGAGGATTTCAATTATCTGGGACTGTGAAAAGAGGGAGCTATGGATAGCTTTGCATGGCCTTGTCTAGGGTGATCTCTTCCACGTATGCCATTGGAGGCGTTCGAGGTTTCCCAGACTTCCTGTGTCTTCGCGAGGACGTCAAGGCCAACGCCTGCTCGAATTTATTTTTCCTCTACCTACGTGATTCGAATGAGTACCAAGTTCCACTCCTGCGTGGATTTCCTCATGCTCTGGGCATAATGAAGAACCTGGTGATGTTCGAGGTTCACAGCGGATGTATGGCCCTACTCCAAAACTCCAGTGGCTATTCGGATCTGCAAAATTTGGCTCTGCATTTGGCTCTACTGTATACGAATGCCTCTCAATGATGTTGACACAGGTGATAAGGAGGAGGATGACGACGACTGCCATGGCCATTAAGGTTGATCTCCTAGTACTCTAGTGCGCAAATATTGTTCACTTGCACGAGGGGCCTCATCTCCTGGTTAATGTTGCACGGGCTCATTCCCATTTAATTGTTGAGGGGATGGTCGACAATGGTTTTATTAATGGTGTGGCCTGATGTTAACCCACATGGCTCGTCTCTGCAATGTGGCACCCCATCCAGGGACAATAGAATCATATTTTTTATAGTATGTACAGTGAACATAAAATGAAACATCTAAATTAATACTTAGCAGAAAAATATTTAAGAGTTTAATGCTTAATTTAGTGCATTGTAAAAAGGAGAATACATAAAACATTAGTTCATTACTAGTTAATTTTGCCACTTTTTGACAATCGAATCATATTTTTGGCAATACACATAAAATGAAACATTTAAATTAATACGTAGTAGAAACATATTTAATAGTTTGATGCTTAATTTAATGCATTATAAAAGGGGTAATATACAAAACATTAGTTCATTACTATTTAACTTTGCCATTTTTTCCCATAACTTTGAGAAATCAAATATGAGACAATAATCACTATTTTGAATTGCAAAATTATGAAATATATATATATATATATATATAATCAAAGTCTGAATAGTTACATTGTAAAATACATAAGTTCCACGTCCATTTTAGGATGATAACAAAACCTAAGACATTTAACTCCAAAATTCTGGACTCTAAGCCATGTCTTTAAGATAGATCACTTCATAAATGAAATTCAAACCTGCAAAAAACACAGAATTCAAAAATTAAAAATTTACAATTCAAACATGCGAAATAATACATAATTCAAAAATTGTGATTAAATTTTTTTTTACATACATACAAAAAGAGTTAAGTGTCATCCTCCAACATACTCTTTCCCACAAAATATATTGTAAACATATTTTCCACCAAATATAATTTGGACATCTGTAAAAATAAAAAACATAATAAAAAAACAACACATATTAGCATATATACTGTAACTAAATATTAAATAAACAATAAGAAATAATAACATAACCAACCATAGTTAAACATATTTATAATCTAGTTACTCTCCAATTAAGAGTACATGATTTAAACAATTTGTAAATCTTATATAAAATCTTAAAAAAATTTAAAGAAAAAAATTATGTTCTTGGTAAAAAACAAATTGAATTAGAGTTAGATGATAATATGAAAATAAATATAAAACTTTGTATGAAGAAAGTTCACAAGTCTCCATATTAAGTCATTCTTCCAATGAAATACTTATCTCCTTTTGGATAATGTCTCAAATCCTTCAGGTGAAATTCTCCTTGTGGATAAGGTCCCAAATCATTCAGGTGAAATTCCTCTTGTGGATAAGGTCCCAAATCCTTCAGGTGAAATTCTCATCCAAGTGATGTTATTGTGTTATTATTAAAACAAATTGTGAGTTAGAGTTAGATAATAATCTAAAAATAAATATAGAACTGTGTATGAAGAAAATGAACACAAATCTCCATATTAAGTCATTCCTCCAAAGAAATGCGTATCTCCTTGTGGATAAAGTCCAAAATCGTTCAGGTGAGATTCTCCTCATGGATAAAGTCTCAAATACTCCATAAATTCTCATCCTAGGTGATGTTATTTGATCATATTTACACAACAATAAAATACTAGTCTCCTTGGTAGTTACATACTTCTCTTCTTCTTTTGTAGTGGTCATATAATCAAATTCAATGATGCCCTTTCAAACTAAAGGACTCATAAATATTCATATTAATCCATTCTTACAAAAAACTACTTATTATCTAAAAACGTTCATAGATCATAATTTTAAAAACCATTATTATGGAAAATATTTATCTCCTCTTTCTTCGGTGGAATATATTTTCTCATATAATCTTGCATGTATATGAAGAAAACACAAATCTCCACATGTATATTAAGTCATTATTTAAAAACCATTTAAATGGGATGTATTCATATTAAATATAATGAAATTACCTTTGAAATTATGTGAGTGAGCTCAAATATAAAATATGTTTGAGTTTATTTGTCAATCTAATTGAATATTGGTTTTTGTGATTAGTAATGATCCGGATTATTTTCGGCACGAAATGCGAGTAGAGATATAATCAAGAAATGCACAAAGATATCATAGATATTCAATAAGATAACATAAATTTATTAGAGATGCAACCATAAACACATATATACAATAATACATGATTTCTATTAATTAAATAAATGTATAGAGACTATAAAAATATAGAGTGAAAGATTCGCTAGAATGATGGCAGCTTATCTCTGAGAAGAGATGTGACGACTACTCACATTCGCAAGGAGATGATGAAAATGAGGATCTGAAGGCCTTTTTACAATAAACAAGGATGCCAAAAACCCTAGACATCCAAAAACCTAATCCTAGGAGATGAAGCGCCAAAAGTGAGGTGAGCCCCATTTGGGTAAGTGAGTACATCAACTTCCTAGGGTCGTAACTTTTGCATACAATCTCTGTTTTAGGCGTGTGATAGCTTGTTGGAAAGGTATTATCGAGGAGATTAATTTTGGGGGCTTAATCATGCCTTTTTATATAATTGATAACCTCGATCTCGAAAAACCTTCATTTGGGCCCTCAAAATGGCCCCGGAAGTTAAAAACTACTAAAAATAGTAAATTGCCAAAATTGTCAGAAAATTGTTTTGAGCGATTCGAAAAAGGTGGGTGGCCACTGAAATCCACCTGGATCAAGTAATCAGTTTTGTTAAGAGTTTGAAAATACCCTGGCGATAAGGAATTCACTTCGTTGTATGTAGAAAACACAAATTTGTTCATACTACGCCATTCTTTGACAAGAAAGCAAGGAATGCAATCGAGGAAAATTTAGAAACTTTCTGTAAGAACCTAGTTTAACAAAGCCAAAAAATTTGTAAATTTAAACATTAAGATTATTCAGCATATAAGCAACATAAATTTAAATTTATGAATAAAAATCTAATAAATTACATAACAACCCCATAACCCATCAAATTCATAAATATAGATACCTTTGGCTGATGTTATTATCCCAATATCCAGCTATCCTCTTTGTTGCTTGCCCAAAACTCTGCATGATGTTCTGACCAACCCTTCCCAAAACCGACTAACCACCCAGCCAGCTAGGAGCATCTTATCCGTCTCCCTAGCTCCAAGATTCCGTGAGGATTCCTGGCCCCCGAGCCCAAAACTCCAAGCAAGCTGGTGCCCCTTGCAACAATTCTCCCAACTCCAAAACCAAAAAATATCCCTCAGAAAATACAGTCCTCCCTCCAATAATGCTCCTCTCCCAAATTTTCATAAACAACCCCGAAGGCTTCTGGCCAGTCATATCCCCCTCCCTTCACCGACTTCTCCCTTTCATTAACACTCACCCACCTTATCCCTCCATTCATTGCCAACCACCTTATCCTCTTTCTCTTAAATGGTTCCCTCATTCGATATGTTAAGTTTTCATTTAATAAATTAAAATTTCTTAAACTCAAATTCATTAACCAAATATTTAATCAGTTAATTAATTAATTAATTAATTAACTAATATACATTAGACAATTATTAAATCAAGACAATTAATTAATTAATTAATTAACTAATATAATTTAAACAAATATTTAACTATGACCATTAATTATTTAACTAGGGTTGTTACATACACCCACCCTTCAAGAAACTTCGTACTAAAGTTTAAAGTATTTTATGATACAAGGGAAAAGACACAAGGTTCACACATTCATATCTAATAACCAACATTATCAGTAAGTAAGCCAAGAAAACTCATACATACTAGTGTACATGTGCAAGAAATGCATGTGTAGCTAGTACATACAAGTCCCGTTCATGTACTAATATCAATAACTATTATCTCTATAGTAATTTCCATATGCATCCAATCCCTTCAACAATACTATTCATTTTATATAAGAAAATAAACCAATCGAATGTTTGTGAAATCATTTAATTTCAATTATCTAGGTCAACAATGTTATTTAGACAATTGTAATTTAATTACATAATTATGAAGATTCATATATATATACATATACATTTTCTTTTCAGAAGGAAAAACAATAAATTCCACCATAAGACAAATCTCCATACACTCTCAATTATTTCTACTCATCCTTCCTCCCTAACTTACTTCCATCTTCCATTCCTATCCTTCCCCTGTTGGACTATCTTGGAGCATCAACTATATTGACCTAACTCCAAATAGAACCTGTAAGCGGAAGTGTCACTATCTCGACCAAGCTTCCGCAACAGGCAACTTACAGTCATCGTCACACGTCTAGGGGAGCATGAGCTAACACCGTCCTCCCATGACTTTAGGTTTCGGAGGATACATGGTGGGAAATTACTCCACCCCTCCTAATCATAACTGGGATCCACACCCTACAATGTCATATATAGTGGCACCATGTTGTTGGGAGTTTTGTCCTCGATTATTCGATTTTGGGCAGCCTCATCACCTGAAATCCTACACTGGTCCACATATCATAGAAATGCATCCAAACCAATATAATTTCACATACAAAGATTCATACCATATTGTTTCTCGGCTAGTGGTCATGACATCCACTTTCATTATCATTATCCCTTGGCTATTTCATAGCCCATAACCTGCAAATTAGCCTGTAACACAACTCATACATTTATATGCATTATCATCATGTAATTTCATACAACCATCATTTCAATTTGGTATCCGTGTACCAACAACTTAACATCAAAGTTTTCAAGTTAGAAATAGATCTCATAATATCCCATAATTCAATTTCGACACCCATTCATAAAACTATCATTTACCAATTAGATTGCATCATATCTAACATCATTCTAATAGCATTTAAACCTTCATAGGATTCTCATTCACACAATATATCACATCATATCCATTATCATCAATAGCATTTAAACATTCATAAAATTTACATTCTCACAATATATTGCATCATATCCACTATCATCAATAACATTTAAACATTCATAAAATTTACATTCACATAGTAGATCACATCATATCCATCATCATCAATAATAATTAAACATTCAAAAAGGTTCATATGTCTTAAAAGTTTAAGTGTATCATTTAATAGTTTCACTGTGAATAGAAAATAAGAGTGTAGGCCTCAGGTAATCTTGGTTTTCTAAGTCAAAAGGTGGTGTTACATACACCCAACCTTCGAGAAACATATTCTCGAGGTGGTCAAAAAAGTGAGGGATAATCTCATCGTAGTGTCTCGGCATCCTCCCAAGTAGCAGATCCTAGACTATACTTGTCCCACTGGATCTTAACTTGGTCTACCAGATGGTTCCTGAGCTGTCAGACTCTACGATCCAATATGCGTAATGGTTCTACCATGAGGGTTCCCACGTCTGATACCTACAGTTCCTTCCAATTTAGTTTATGTGATGCCTCAACAACATAATGACGTAAAACAGATACATGAAAAATGTTTCAGATCCAAATCAGGATCTATCTTCAGGACAATGAGCCTGGGTTTAAATGATGAGAATATTTGGTTTTAAATACTGGAATTGACGTGAAATCTAAGTGTTGGTTAGGTTGTTTTGGTAAAAATTCTTTTTTATTATTTATTTAGTGTGATTAAATTTAATTAGGGTTTTGTTTTAATTGTTTTGAGATTATTTTAAATTATTATTAGATCAATGTTTATTAATTTTTGTTTTAATTAACTAGAGTCTAGGTAGTTAGTAGGGTTTATTATTAGGTATTTAAGTGGATTATTCAATTATTTAAGGGTTTGCTTATTAATTTTATTTAGGTTTTAATGTTTCTTAAAAAGTTCTATTAAGGCTTAAAACTTAATGTAAACAACCAAGTTTATAAGATTATAGGTGAAAAGATTTGGAGGTTCTTAATAAGTTATCTGAGCTCAGTTAGTTTTTAAATTTATCATTTAAGAATTGTGACCAATTCTATTCCTAAGCCTATTAATATTCTTTAAAGAGAAAGTTTATTTTAAAAATGTTTTAAATTCGAGAGTGATTAGGTGGGGTTTTAATGAATTAATATCAACGGTAGTTAACCTGTCTGCGCGCACGATAAACAAAGTTGAGCTGAGCGTATTAGAGAAAGGACTAAATTTCGTTGTTTCTCCAACCTCCATACCCATCAATAATATCATTTGTTGCGTAGAAGAGAACATACAACACCTTGATGATGAAGACAAAGAGATAATACGCCAAGACTTCTCAGTGATTTTACGCAAAGCTAAACCTCCAAAAAGCAATTTGAGTAAAGAGGAACGCGCAGCCTTAAAGGACTTAAGAAACGATGAAAATCTGGTGATCTTTAAAGCAGACAAAGGTGGCGCCACCGTCCTTATGAACCTTAATGATTATAATAAGAAAATGAATGAACACCTCTCTCATAGTGGCAGCTATAGAAAACTTAATTGCAACCGTATTAAGAAAATTATAAAGAAAGTAAAGAATTCAATCAACAACTCCAACCTAGACGAAAGAACCAAGAAACGTTTAACCCCAAACAATGAGATCACCCCTATAATCTACGGTTTACCGAAAATTCACAAAGAAGATATTCCTCTTAGACCCATAGTGAATACCATAGGCTCACCAACCTATGAGCTAGCTAAACACGTAGCCAACATCCTTAGCCCCTTGGTAGGCCACACTGACTCTTTCATTAAAGACTCCAATGACTTTATTAAAATCATTAAAAATGAAAAAAAAAGGCCTCAAGACACCCTCATAAGTTTTGATGGTGTTTCCCTTTTCACCAAAATCCCTTTAAATGAAGCTATCCAAATTATCAAAGAAGTCACTGACCCTGAAACAGCTAACCTAGCCGAGATTTGCTTATGCTCCACTTTCTTTAGTTATCAAGGAGAATTCTATGAACAAACCATCGACGTAGCAATGGGCTCCCCGTTGTCCCCCATTGTTGCTAACATTTTTATGGAAAATTTTGAAAAGAGATCCTTGGACTCCTTTCCCCTAAAACCTTTAAGATGGAAAAGAGTTTTTGATGACACCAATGTTCTCTGGCCCCATGGTAAAGAAGAGTTACAAAATTTCCTTCAACAACTAAACAACATATCCAAAGAAATAAAATTCACAATGGAACTCAAGGAGAATGATAGGATCCCCTTTCTAGACGTTCTTATCAAGAGAAAAATAAATGGGGATCTAGGACATGAAGTTTATAGAAAAAATACCCACACTGAGAACTATCTCCATGCAAACTCCCATCACCATCCCAACCAGAAACTAGGCGTCCTAAAAACTTTAGCCACTAGAGCCATAAGAATCTCCGATGAAGCAAACCTAGAAAAAGAAATAGATCACATTACCAAGACTTTTAAGAACATAGGTTATAAAAACAAAGACATTAAGAATGCAATAAACAGAGCCCTAGAAAAAACACGCAATAAGCCCACTATCCCAAAAGATCAAAACCCTAATAGAGACGCCTGCCTCCCTTACATCCAAGGAGTGACCGATAAGATTGCCAGAGTCCTCAGAAAAAAAGAAATTAAGACCTCCTTCAAACCACTTGAAACCATCAAACATAATATGAGATCCGTAAAAGACAAAATCGACCCCCACAAAGGTTAAGGAATCTAGAAAATAGAGTGCTCATGTGGAAAATGCTACATCGGTGAAACTGGTCGCTCCTTCTAGATTAGGATAAAAGAGCATGGAGATGACATTAAGAATGAATGCATCCGCACCTCTGCCCTAGCTGAACACTCCCTTAAAATAAAACAAGACACGATATCTGCCTAAAAGACACCAAAATCCTCGCCAAAGAAAATCACCTCTTTAAACGTCGTGTTAGAGAAGCCATTGAAATCCGTAAACATCCTAGCAACCTGAATAGAGATAATGGGTTAGAACTAAGAAAAAACTGGCTCCCCATGATTCATAATTAACAGTAATAATCCTTGTAGAAAACTATCTCAAAATTCTTTAAGATTAATTCATTAAAACCCCACCTAATCACTCTCGAATTTAAAACATTTTTAAAATAAACTTTCTCTTTAAAGAATATTAATAGGCTTAGGAATAGAATTGCTCATAATTCTTAAACGATAAATTTAAAAACTAACCGAGCTCAAATAACTTATTAAGAACCTCCAAATCTTTTCACCTATAATCTTATAAACTTAGTTGTTTACATTAAGTTTTAAGCCTTAATAGAACTTTTTAAGAAACATTAAAACCTAAATAACATTAATAAGAAAACCCTTAAATAATTGAATAATCCACTTAATTACCTAATAATAAACCCTACTAACTACCTAGACTCTAGTTAATTCAAACAAAAATTAATAAACATTGATCTAATAATAATTTAAAATAATCTCAAAACAATTAAAACAAAACCCTAATTAAATTTAATCACACTAAATAAATAATAAAAAAGAATTTTTACCAAAACAACCTAGCCGACACTTAGATTTCACGTCAATTCTAGTATTTAAAACCAAATCTTGTCATCATCTAAACCTAGGATCATTGTCCTGAAGATGGATCCTGATTTTGATCTGAAACGATGACACTCTATTGACAAAATTGTGGCTATTCCGACCAATCATAAAAACTCCAACCACAGAAATATTTTTAATACATGAAAAACATTATCAGTTTTATGCAGGTGGGGTGGCAGTACGAGACGATAGGCAATGGGTCCAATTTTCTCTTGCATTCTGAACGGTCATATAAATCGAGGTGACAACTTTTTCCCCTTCCTGAACCATATGGTACTCTTATTAGGCCTGATACGAATGAAAACCTGGTCTCCCACTTCATAACTTCGGTCCGTCATGTGTGCATCCGCATAACTTTTATGCATATCCTGTGATTCCTTTAGTCTCTGCCTAATCCGAATCACTTGTTCCTCCTCCTCTTGAATCAATTCCGGCCCAACTGTTACTCAGTCTTATAATCTATCCCAACTCAACGGTGTTCTACATGGCCTTCCATATAGAGCTTCGTAGTGTGGCATTCCTATGGAGCTGTGAAAACTATTATTGTAGGCAAACTCTACCAAAGGTAGGTATTTCTCCCACTAGGTTTGATTATTCATGACATACATCCTAAGCATGTCTTCAATGACTTGATTTAACCTCTCGGTTTTCCCATCTGTTTCAAGATGATAAGTTGTGCTTAAGTTCAACTAAGTCCCCAACACTGACTGCAAACTTGTCCAAAACCTGGAAGTGAATCTAGATTCCCTATCTGAAATGATCTTCTTAGGTATATCATGCAAACGGATAACCTTGCTTACAAACACATCTGCCACATCAGTGACATTGTAAGTGTCTCTAACTGGAATAAAATGAGCACTCTTGTTTAACTTATCCACTATCACAAGAATGGCATTGTGTCTATGAGATGTGAGCAACAACCCCATAACAAAATCCATAGATATGACTTCCCACTTAGACATAGGAACATCATGTGGTTGTAGGAGGCCTGCCGAGTGATGGTGGTCAGCTTTCACTTGTTGACACTCTAGGCACTTGGCGATGAAATGGACTACATCGCGCTTCATTCCTACCCAGAAGAAAAGTTTCCTCATGTCTGCGTACATCTTCTTCACACATGAATGCGCACAATAAAGTGTTCTATGGGCTTCCTTCAGTATGATGCTTCGAATATCATCATCTTCATGGATGTACATCCTTCCTCGATATCTCAATAGTCTGTCTGCTTCCAGACTATATCCTTCATACTTTGGATCTAATTTCCTCCCACTCTGGAGGTTTGAAGTAACCTCTAAATACCAACTGTCTCCTTGGAGTTGTGTCAACACATGTTCCCTCATATTGACCTTTAAAGGTACCAAGGATAAGATAAGTGGTCTCCTATTCAAGGCATCTGTGACCACATTTTCCTTTCCCTTGATGTATGAAATACAAAAATCATACTTGCTCATAAACTCACTCCATCGCCTTTTCCTGGCATTCAAATCCCTTTGAGTGAAGAGATGTTTTAAACTTTGATGGTCCATTTTGAGCTCAAAGTTTCGCCCCACAAGATAATGCCTCCAAAGTTTCAGAGCTAGCATTACATCTGCCAACTCTAAATCATGAGTCGCGTATAGCTCTTCGTTTTTCTTCAACTTCCTTGATGCATAAGCTATCACTCCTCCATCCTGCATTAGCACGGCTGCCAAACCTTGCTTCAAGGCATCCATGCAGACTGTGAAGTCCTTTTCCATATCCGTCACTCATAGAATTGGTGCACTAGTTAGTAACCTATTAAGATCGATGAATGCACTATCACATTCTTCTATCCATTCATACCTGACCCCCTTGTGCTGTAAAGTGGTGATGGGTTTTGATATTTTAGAGAATCCTTCCAAAAATCTCCGATAATAAACTTCTAGCCCCATGAATCTTCTCTCCTCATGGGCATTTTTCCACACTGGCCACTCAATAATGGCCTTTACCTTTTCTGGGTCCACAAAGATTTGTTCATCGGAAATGATATGACCTAAATAGTGGATTTCTTTCTGAAAGAAGGAACACTTCGACAACTTCCCATACAATTTTTTCTCTCTAAGGCAGGACAACACCACTCGTAAGTGTTCCTCATGCTCTCTTTCATTTTTTTAATAGATGAGGATGTCATCTAGAAAGACTTGTAAAAAATGGTCTAGGTACTTCCGGAATACGTCGTTCATGAGGCTCATGAACACTGCTGGCACATTGGTCAATCTGAAAGGTACTACGATAAACTCGTAATGACCAAACCGAGTTCGAAAGGTAGTTTTTGGGATATCGCCTTCCTTAATCCTTAACTGATGATACACTGATCGAAAATCAATCTTTGAGAATATCATTTCTCCTTTCATCTGATCGAAAAGGTCATCTATTCACGGCATTGGGTACCTATTTTTCACTGTAGCACAGTTCAAGTCCTTGTAATCTATACACAATCGTAAGGAACCATCCTTCTTATTTAGAAAAATTACTGGTGCACCCCATGGTGAGACATTGGGCCTTATTATCCCTAAGTCCAGTAACTCTTTCAACTGCATTTGCAACTCACAAAGTTCCACCATTGTCATCCGATACAGAGTCTTGGAAATTGGTTTTGCACTAGGTTTTAGCTCAATAGTAAAATCAATCTCTCTCTCAAGAGTTAACCCTTGTAACTCATTCGGGAAAACATCCTTAAATTCTAACAATACCATGTACTAATCCAAGGAGGGTCCCTTCCTTTCATTCACCGCTTCCACTACATATAGTCGACACCCTTGCCTCAAGCATCATTTAACCTTCATATTTGAGATAAATCATAATGACACCTTTCTGCGTACACCCTGGATCTCCATTGGCCTTCCTTCATCGTCTACACAGAGCATCCTTTTTGTGAAACAATCTACCAAATCTCGATGAGCTTCTAACCAATCCATTCCAATGATTAGGTCATATGCCCCGAGAGTAGTGACGTATAACTTCAACCTGGTAGTACACACTCCCAGGTCTGCTATACAATTATCAACACTAGGTCCTACCGCTTGTTTTTCCCTCGAAGCCATCTCGACTTGTTTAAAGTCATTGTGCTCGTAGGCTGCCAACCCACTCTTTTCTAATGCAAATGGTGAAATGAAACTATTTGTCGCACCAGAATCAAATAAAATATTAACATTGATATGATTTAGCGTACCTAATGACTCCACCATCGTCGATTGATTTTTGGCCTAGCGATTATTAACCACTGCGTAAATCTACTGGTTTCTACTTGCTCTTCCCATCAGGGCCTTTCCTTCTCTATGCACAAATCCTGATTGTAACTCTGGGTAGTCACGATGGTAATGCGGTCCTCCACATCCCCAATAGGTAAAATGGGATTGAACCTGCGCACTGTTATGTGACTGTCTCTAAAATGAGTTCCTTCCCCTGGAACCCCTGCCCCTACTAGCTGCTCCCTGAGATGGCCATGGACCTGTCTACGTCATTGGTTATGAACGAGATGTTGCACTCACTGCCATTGAAATCCCTTTGGCTATTGTCCTTGGTGCGACTCTATTACCATATGGAGGTGGTCTTGAGCCCCCTCCTCTGGGAAATGTCCTTGGGGCCTTCCCTATAAATCCAGGACGATGCATAAAAATACGTCTCTTACCTCCAGTTAATTTCATGTGTTCCTCCACATAACACACATTTTCCATACCTTCCGCTACTGAAGACGGTTTCCACATCCACACCATAGCCCTTATCTTAGGGTTCAACCCATAGACAAAGTGTTCTGCTTGTCGTTGGACATTATCCATATATGAAACATACTTGACCAATTCCATAAACCTAATCTCATATTCTTCTATGGTCTTATTTCCATGTACTAGAGCATGAAACACTCCTACATGTTGTTCCTCACAGCAAACTAGTAGATATTTCCTTCAGAACCTCTCCTCGAAAAGTTCCCAAGATACGGTGTCTGGGGTAAGATGCAGTTGTCTTTTCAAGTTGCCCCACCAGTTCAAGGAACTGTCTCTCAACTAAAAAATCATTATCTTCGCCTTTGAGGTGGACGCTTATTCCCTTAAGAAAAAACACCTTGTCATGCCTTCCAACCATGATTCTACGCGTTCACTAGTGCAACCCCTGACAAACTCCAGAAGTTTGATCTTTTGTATTTATCTAGTGATTTCTTCGGGTGGAGGTCCTCCCCCTGAATCCCTTGATTTTTCTGGATTACCCATTCCAGATGGTGGGGGCTCCACTTCGATCCCTGTCGGTTGATGCCCCTTTAAAGTCTCATTTATGGCCTCCAAAGAGCGCAGTATGAGAGCTAGTTCAGGTGATGGTGGTGGTGGCGTTGGGTTGTTGGAGGTGCTTGCGACAATGATCCTCTAATTCGATTCCCTCGAGTCCTAACCATCCTATATCATTTAACCTACATCAACCAAAGTTGTCAGGGTGAGTTCAAGGACATTTCGCATTTCCGCAACTTAACTAGAAAACAGGGTTAGGCGTAAGTTTTCTTTTTACTTCTTTGTAAACAGACATTACTCTCTTTAGGGGAGTGGCTAGGTTAGGGCTAAAGCATCTAATCTTGATTTCTTTTCCTAAGAAAACTATTGACCCTCTCGCCTCGTAGCTATGCCAGCTTTGTGCCATACTCGCCAATTTCTCTAACTTACCTACCTAGTGCGCATGAAACCCCTCTCGATTATCGTGGTCTAAGTCTTTTAAAATTTTTGCTAAAATCTAATTCACATGATTTCTAATCATAATTTAACATTAACATTGACCACTAACTTAGTTAATTAATCATTCTAATTGATTATTTACTAAAAGACTACTTTAATTTTGTTTTAAGTGAAATTTAAATATATAGTTAAAGATTAACTAATATTTTATTATTTAACTTAGGGATTAAACTCAATTAAAGCTTAAACCTAATTACCCCCTTTTTTTATTTCAAAATTAAACTTTGCTCTTTAAAATTTAAAACTTTAAATTAAAAAAAAATTAAATAAAACTTTGCTTTAAAAATTTAAAACTTTAATAAAAAATTATTTTTTATTCTAAAATTTAGAACTAATTTAAATTTAAACTTTACTCTTTGATTTGAATCTAAACTAATTAAAATAATAAATAATAAAAAGAAACTAATTAAAACTAATTTTAAATTTGAGCGAATAAATAAATAAAAAGAATAAAATAAAATATCATAACAAAAAAAATTAAAATAATATTTTTTTTTAAATAAATTGATATGGGCATCATGGGTCCTCGCATGAGGCCCATGTGCCCTTCTTTCCCATTTTTAGTTCCCAAAACCCCCAAACCATAACCCTACATATCCCTCTATCCTCAAACCCTACGCGCATCTCTCTATTCAGTAAAGGTGGTCTGCCTCCAAAGCTTCATTTCGTTTTCTTATTTTTTATTTCATTAGAGGGAAGGCGTAATGGCTCTGTGGTTTTGGCCACGCACCATCACATGCTCCTCCCTGTGGGAAATGTGCAGTGCACCAGCCCCCGTGAGCTCCTCCTTCTTGGATTGGCGCGGGGTCTTGGCCACTGGGCTTTGACGCGTTCAACACGAGGTTGCAATGATTAGCGAAATGCTCTAAAGCAATGTGATAAATTTTCAGAATTTCAGTTTTCAATATGAGGTTGCAATGCGGCTTGGTGTTTTTTTTTTTTAACATTAGTCTGTAGTTTTGGGCTATTTATCAGGTTGTTTGTTGGGTGGGTTGGTCGTAGATGGGCCTTACAGGCCAGCATATGTATATGTTTATATTTTTTTTTGAATATTTTCTTTGTTGTGTCAGACGCGATTTTTTGACCTTGGCTTTGGTGATTGGTCTCTGTCGAGATTTGCTGCATAGTGCACTATTGTCAACTCATGGATCCTTCCTTCAGTGGCACCTTGTGTGTGGGCTTGGCACTGTGTGGGCTTGGCACTGGATTTGCAAAGGATGCACATTCTGGGTTCATGGTTTTATCTCTGGATAGTGGCCCACGCGTGGCCCTAGATCCATGGCCAACCACCTGAAAGGTGCAACCATGGTTTCCATGGTTGGCCTCTCCCCTCGTTTTTGTGCATGACAGTTTGGATGGTTGGCTCCATTTTTTGACCTCATTGTACTAAGAGGTCTCAGTTTTTCTTGTAGATTCGCCCACGCCCCCGGTGTTCTGGTCAACCTCTTTTATGCAACAGTTCGAGTATGGGATCTTGTAGCTAAGAAGTGCATTTATGTGCCTGAAAAACATTTTTCTACTGTGACAAGTTTGGAAATCTCTGAAAATGGCTGGAATCTGCTCAGCACGAGTAGAGATAAGGTTGTAAATATATGGGACCTGTGTGATTATCACTACCGAGCAACAATACCAACATATGAACCACTAGAAGCTGTGTATGTTCTCCCAAGTGATTCCAGGCTGGTGTCTATTATGAACCAAAGCCGAACATTGTCTGAGCATCAGAAGAAAAGTGGGGCATCTCCAGTGTATTTTTTTTTTACTGTAGGGGAACATGACATTGTTCGTATATGGTATTCAAAAGGTGTGGGAGTTTCTTGGCTGTTAGGTTGTGTGGCAGGTGCTTGGTTGTTAGTGCAATGGGTAGTCTGCCTTCTGGTCTTCTCCATGGTGCCTTAGCACTTGGTCTTTGGTGCTAGGCTTTGGTTATTGGCTCGAAGCTTGTGTTTGAAACTAGCATGCTTGGGCTCAGGCTTGCATGTTGTTGCTGACCATTGGTTGCTCCTCCGTGTGACTCGCGCATGGTTTGAGCTTCATGTGGCTCACGCATGGTTTGAGCACTGGCGCTTGGTATTTGACTGATGTATTGAATGCGTGGCTAACCTGCGTTGTGTTGTGGCCTAAAACGAAGCTCTTATGAAGGAGTAACGTTGAATCCCCAATCCCCCTACTACGTAGAGCTCCTTTCCCATCCCTGTAATTCTACTTCTTTGAAATCAGCCAATGTCTCTACCTAGAAATCAGAGCCTTCTAGGAGTAGCCCCAGTATTTTATGGGATAGCATAACAGATTTAGGCTCCATGAATGTTCATTTCTAGTTTATATTTTGTTGTAGTTGTATAGTCGGAGTTTCATTGGGAGCAAAGTTAGCATCATTCTACTGTATTAATTTCTGAGTTTTTGAAAAATAAAGATCTGAGCATAGTTTGATTTTGATAGTGTTTATTTTATAGGGGAACGTGTGGCTAACCTGCATTGTGTGTTGGTGTATGTTCTTGGCTTCACAATTCGAATAATTGGAGATAAGGCCTTCTGGCCCAACATTGCTATTTTTTTTTATTATTATTATTTATTTATTTTATTTAAGAAGGTTAGCATGTAGCAGTATGTGTTGCAATGGTAAGGTGGTTAACTCCATATGTGTGTGTTGCATGTTTGATTCCCATTATTTATTTTATTTCATAGACCAATTATTTTTATATACAATATGATTATATATATATACTAGATTTTATCAATAATGCAACAAAACATATTTCTTCTATATGTATAACCAGACTCTTTTTTCTTGTCTTTGCCATTTTCAATCTAGGTAGAATATGAATGGAACAAGGGATGTGTGGGGTCTTGTTTCCCTGCTACACTCACTCATTTCTTTAGGGTTTCTAGGTAGTTCTGTTCATGGGGTTTCTGTATCATTTATGGGCTATCTTTGGTTGTTGAAGGGTTGTAAATATAAGGTTTTAGTGGTCATTTTTGGTTAATTCTGGGTAGCTGGGTAGGCCCTTGGCCCCAAATTGTGAACTACAGATCTGATACCATGCGTAAGAACCTAGTTTAACAAAGCCAAAAAAATTGTAAATTTAAACATTAAGATTATTCAGCATAAGCAATAAGCAATTTCATCCAGCATATAAGCAGCATAAACTTAAATTTATGAACAACAATCTAATAAATTACATAAAACCCCCATAACCCAGGCAAATTCATGAATATAGATACCTTTGGTTGATGCTATTATCCCAATATCTATCTGTCCTCTCTGTTGCTTTCCCAAAACTCTGCCCGATGTTCTGACCAACCCTGCCCAAAACTGACTAACCACCCAGCTAGCTAGGAGCATCCTATTAGGCTTACTAGCTCTAGGATTTCGTGAGAATTCCTGGCCCTCGAGCTCAAAACTCCCATCATCCCGATGCCCCCTACAACAGTTCTCCCAACTCCAAAACCAGAAAATATCACTCACAAAATACAATACTCCATCCAATAATGCTCCTCTCCCAAATTTTCATAAAAAATCTTGAAGGCCTCTTCCTAGTCATATCCCCCTCCCTTCACCGACTTCTCCCTTTCATTAAGAATCACCCACCTTATCCCTCCATTCATTTCCAACCACCTTATCCCCTTTCTCTTAAATTGTTCCCTCATTCGATACGTTAAGTTTTTATTTAATAAATTAAAATTTATTAAACTCAAATTCATTAACCCAATATTTAATCAGTTAATTAATTAACTAATATACATTATACAATTATTAAATCGGGGCAATTAATTAATTAATTAATTAACTAATATACCTTAAACAAATATTTAACTATGACCATTAATTATTTAACTAGGGTTGTTACACTTTCTCTTTTCTGATGTGGGATAAAGTCTGTTCTCAAACATTCAAACATGTTCAAGTTCAAAATTAGGTCTTCATCATGATCTTTAACCTTAAATAAGTTTGAATGTACACCATTTAAGACAATAATAAACTTATCTAGGGGTTCTATATATTTCAAAATAATTGATCAATGCATTGAATAGGAAAGGCTAAACTAAAAATTTGAGGAAACAAAAAAGTGATAAAAGTCAAGAACATACATTTATGAATCATCCTGAATGGACACATCCTTCCCTAATATGGGTGCTTCCTCTGCTTCCTCAATCCCAATCTCCCTTTCGAGCACACTCTTATGTACTCTCTTCTCCACATTAACCTATATAACACATTTCAAATTTGAAAATTTGATTTTTTTTATTTAAATGATTATAACACATTAAATTTATATGATTTTAAGACATTAAATGATACTTGTGAACTCCCACCGTCTTCAAACTATCTCAATGAGATATGAGACAAGCTTGGTACTCTCTTCTCTACATTAGCCTATATAACACATTTCAAATTTGAAAATTTGAAAAATTACATCTAAATGATTATAACACATTAAATTTAAATGATTTTAATATATCAAATGATACCTGTGAACTCCCACTATCTTCAAACTCTCCCAATAAGAATTGAAACAAGCCTGGTACTCTCTTCTCCACATTAGCCTATATAACATATTTCAAATTTGAAAATTTGAAAAATTACATTTAAATGATTATAACACACTAAATTTAAATGATTTTAAGACATTAAATGATACCTATGAACTCTCACCCTCTTCAAACTCTCCCAATGAGAATTGAAACAAGCTTTCCCAAGTAGTAGGAGATAGAATAAGGATCTATGAACAACACAACTAAGAACTAAATCTAGGATTCAATGTGTTCACAATTATAAGAAATTATAAATATTGTTGATCTCTTATTCAAAACAGTGGAGATTGAACAACTATTAGAGAACACATACCTGATTCAACCCATCCAAATTTACACCTGTCGAATCAAGTCCCCTACCAACTGGAGATTCGTTTAACGTATCTCCAAACTTCAATTAATGGCAAAAAGAACTTGATTATTTCTATAGAGACAATGATATCTAAATCTAGAAATAGAAGTAGACTATCATAAAATGCATCAAAAATTTCTTAAATAGAACACATACCAATCTGTGGTTCGGGTCATCACTCTGAATGACCATCTTCCAACCATCCCTGAAAAATTTTGCATACTCCAAAACATCTTCTACTGACATTGTATCTAACTCCACATTTGTTTTATCAACAAATGTGGCCCAGGAATTGGCTTCCTCTCTCTGACGCTTCATGCCAACATGAACACAATAAAAAATAGCTTCCAAATTCTCCCCGATTGCGGTTCTCACCTCTTTTCCAAGTTCTGATGTAGCCTGGACCTCTAAAAGTAAAGCAAATGCCCTTGTTGGGCAAGTTACTAAAGGTTGTGGAGGCCATGTCAATGCCACACTTTGATATGGATCTTTGCGATCATATGCACATTCTTTACCAGTCCCATAATATTTGTATAGTAGACTAGTATAATCGGGGTGCATGTGCAAGAAAAACTCTGCAAAAAAGTGTCTTGCAAAATAGTGTGGAACCTCATCGTTCCACGACAATTTCCCATATGTCGCCAAAAATCTATTATACAAATGTCCTGCAAAGTCAGGGTAATTAAAATATTGCACCTTCAACATCTATCACTTTGGGCCCTCTTTTAAATTGAACATGGAAATGACATCTTCTTTTGAAACTCTATTTTTTACTGTCTCCCATTTATCTGCACCCATCACCTTTGCCTTTCGTTGCCTCATTAGATCAACAAAACTATCAGTGGTTGGTCTCATCTTCTGATATGCATCCATAAAGTTTTACAATGAATGAAAAATAATTTGCAAACTTTGTTTTCTCTCTCGAGGGATTTCCAAGACCAACACATCATTTTCTAGCCTATTTTTAACACTTGAGCATCGCTCAAGCGTCATTGCTTCAGTATTCCCTTCCCAGGGAAGTTCATCAGCAACATATGAAGGATAGTGTAATGCACATATATTACTAAGGGTCATTAAGTTTCCTAAACATTTAAAGAAAGTAAACTGAAACAAAACTTCATAACATAATATTGACTTTTATAACATCAACTTCAGTAACTAGATTTATCAATAAATACTAAATTATGTACAGTATGAAATAAATACATAACTTGACAAGTACCTGGATATGATGATAAATTTATGTTTCCTCTTTGCTTTGTTGCTTCCTTTCTGCTCCCTGCTACACAGATCAACCCTGCCACAAGAAGGAAAATAACTGCCCAAAACTACTGTCCTCCCTGCCAACTAGGAAAACTACCTAGCTCCAGGATATCTACGGATATCTTGGCCCTCCATGCCCAAAACCTCCAGCAACTCGGTGCCTCCCCTGATCAAAAGCCACAGTCCATAACACTCTGTTCCTTGCCCCCCACAAGCCAACAGTCCACAGAGAATACAACAGGCTCACAGCCAATACCACAGTGCATAGAAATTCTACTCACAGAAAAATGCAATGGTTTTCGGCCAATACCACTGGCTCAGCAATACAGTCTGCAGCATCCATCCCCGCTGAATGGTGCACACATCCCCCTCTTCCCGTCCCTTATTCCTCCCTACCGACTAACACAATTACTCCACAACCACCCCCCCGTCCTTCGTCCTTCTTCATGAGTTAATACGTTATCTTCTCGGGATCCATGGCTATCCCTCTCTACATACGCCACCATTTTTATATCATTTTTCATTGATCTTTTAATTTTATTTCACAGGTCATTAAGTGTGATCAACAGTTAATTTATTAGTTTGTTAACTGCAATTATCCC
>ML776606.1:1795724-1809318 GCA_009831015.1 Picea engelmannii
ATTATCATTTACCAAAATAGATTTCATCGTATCCAACATTATTCTAACAGTATTAAACATTCAACAATTTCTCTTTCTCACATAATAGCTCCCATTACATGCATCATCATCAATAACACTTAAACATTCATTACAGTTCTAAAGTTTAAAGTTTAAGTATATCACTTAAAGAGTTTCACTGTGACTAGGAAATATAGTGTATAGGCCTCAGGTAATCATGGCCGTCTAAGTCAAAAAGGTGGTGTTACCTACACCCCTCCTTCGAGAATTATGTTCTCGAGGTGGTCAAAATAGTGAAGGATAGTCTCACCGTAGGGTCTCGGCATCCTCCCAAGTAGCAGATCCCGGACTATACTTGTCCCACTGAACCTTAACTTAGTCTACCAGATGGTTTCTGAGCTGTCGGACTCTACAGTCCAATATGCGTAATAGTTCGACCGTGAGGGTTCCCACATCCGATACCTGCAATTCTTTCCAATTTAGTTTATGTGATTCATCAGCAACATAATGACGTAAAACGGATACATGAAATACATTATGAGTTTTATGCAAGTGGGGTGGAAGTACGAGACGATAGGCAACGGTTCGGATTTTCTCTTGGACCCTAAATGGCCTTATAAACTGTGGTGACAACTTTGTCCCCTTCCCGAACCATATGGTACTCTTATTAGGCCGGATACAAATGAAAACTTGGTCCCCCACTTCATAACTTCAGTCAGTCTTGTGTGCATCAACATAACTTTTCTGTCTATCCTGTGCTTCCTTTAGCCTCTCCCTGATCTGAATCACCTGTTCCTCCATTTTCTGAATCAATTCTGGCCCAACTGTCACTCGGTCCTCTAGTCTATCCCAACTCAATGGTGTTTTTCATGGCCTTCCATACAAATCTTCATATGGTGGCATCCCCATGGAACTATGATGGCTGTTATTGTAGGAAAACTCTACCAAAGGTAGGTACTTCTCCCACTGGGTTTGATTATCCATTACATACATCCTAAGCATGTCTTCCATAACTTGATTTACTCTCTCAGTTTTCCCATGTATTTCAGGATGATAAGCTATGCTTAAGTTCAACTGAGTCCCCAACGCTGACTGTAAACTTGTCCAAAACCTAGATGTGAATCTTGAGTCCCTATCTGAAATGATCTTTTTAGGTATCCCGTGCAAACGGATAACCTTGCTTATGAACACTCGTGCCACATCGGTAACATCGTAAGTGTCTCTAACTAGAATGAAATGAGCACTCTTGGTTAACTTATCCACTACCAAAAGAATGGCATTGTGTCTATGAGATGTGAGTGGCAATCCTACAAAAAAATCCATAGAGATGACTTCCCATTTGGACATAGGAACATCATGTGGTTGTAGGAGGCCTGTCGGGTGATGGTGCTCGACCTTCACTTGTTGACACTCTAAGAATATGGCGATGAAATGGACTACATCGCGCTTCATGCCTACCCAAAAGAAGAGTTTCTTCATCTCCGTGTACATCTTCTTCACGCCTGAATGTGCACAATAAAGTGATCTATGGGCTTCCTTCAGTATGATGCTTCGAATATCCCCATTCTCCGGGATGTACATCCTTCCTCGATATCTCAACAATCCGTCTGTTTCTAGATCATACCCTTCATACTTTAGGTCTATCTGCCTCCCGTTATGGAGGTTTGACGTAACTTTTAAATACCAACTGTCCCCTAGTAGTTGTGCCATCACCTGTTCCCTCAGACTACCCTTTACGGTCACCAAGGAGAAGATACATGGTCTCCTACTCAAGGCATCTGCAACCACATTTTCCCTTCCCTTTATATATGAAATACCAAAATCATACTCACTCATAAACTCACTCCATCACCTTTGCCTGACATTCAGATCTCTTTGGGTGAAGAGATGTTTTAAACTTTGATGGTATGTTTTGAGTTCAAAATTTCGACCAACAAGATAGTGCCTCCAAAGTTTCAGAGCTAGAATTACAGCTGCCAACTCTAAGTCATGGGTCGCATATAACTCCTCATGCTTCTTCAAATTTCTTTATGCTTAAGCTATCACTCCTCCATCCTGTATTAGCACAGCCCCCAACCCTTATTTCGAGGCATACGTGCAGACCATGAAGTCCTTTTCCATATCTGGCACTCGTAGAATTGGCGCACTAGTTAGTAACCTCTTAAGCTCAATGAATGCACTATTACATTCTTTTGTCCATTCATACTTGACTCCTTTGCGTTGCAATGTGGTGATGGGTTTCRCTATTTTTGAGAATCCTTCAACAAATCTCCGGTAATAACCCGCTAGCCCCATGAAGCTCCTCACCTCATGTGCATTTTTCGGCACTGGCCATTCTAGAATGGCCTTTACCTTTTCTGGGTCCACCGAGATTCCTTCACCTGAAATGATATGGCCTAAATAGTGGATCTCTTTCTGGAAGAAGGAACACTTCGACAGCTTTCCATACAATTTGTTCTTCCTAAGGAAAGACAACACTATTCGCAAGTGTTTCTCATGTTCTCTTTCATTCCTAGAATAGATGAGAATGTCATCTAGAAAAACTTGTGCAAATCGATCTAAGTACTTCCGGAATACGCCGTTCATGAGACTCATGAACACTGCTGGCGCATTAGTCAATCCGAAAGGTACTACAACAAAATTGTAATGTCCAAACCGAGTTCAAAAGGCCGTGTTTTGGTGTATCACTTTCCTTAATCCTTAACTGATGATACCCAGATCGCAAATCGATCTTTGAGAATATTGTCGCTCCCTTCATCTGATCAAAGAGGTCATCTATTCACGGCATTGGGTACCTATTCTTCACTGTAGCATGGTTCAAGTCCCTGTAGTCTATACACAGTCGTAAGGATACATCCTTCTTCTTTACAAAAATTACCGGTGCGCCCCAAGGTGAGACACTGGGCCTTACTAGCCCTGAATCTCGTAACTCCTTCAACTGCATTTGCAATTCACAAAGTTCTGGAACTATCATTCGATACAGAGTCTTGGATATTGGTTTTGAACCATGTTTTAGCTCAATGGTAAAATCAAGCTCCCTCTCGGGAGGTAATCCTGGTAATTCGTCTGGAAAAACATCCTGAAATTCTGACAATACTGGGTACTGATCCAATGAGGCTCCCTTCCTTTCTTTCACTTCCTCCACTACATAAAGTCGACACCCTTGTCTCAAGCATCGCTTGACCTTCATAGTTGATATAAAGTGTAATGACACTTTTCTCTGTATACCCTGAACCTCTATCATTTTTCCTTCATCATTGACACAAAGCACCTTCTTTGCGAAACAATCTATCAAGGATCGATGAGCTGCTAACCAATCCATTCCAATGATTAAGTCATATGCCCCAAGATCAGTGACGTATACCTTCAACTTGGTAGTGCACACTCCTAGGTATACTACACAATTATCGACACTAGGTCCTACAGCTTGTTTCTTCCCCGAAGCCATCTCGACTTGCTTAAATTCATCGTGCTCATAGGCTACCAACCCACTCTTTTCTAATGCAGATGGTGAAATGAAACTATCTGTCGCACCATAATCAAACAAAATCTTAACATTAACATAATTTAGCGTACCTGATGACTCCACTACGGTGGATTGATGTTCAGCCTAGCGATTATCAACCGCTGTGTAAATATGGTGGTTGCTACTTGCTTTCCCCATTGGTGCCTTTCCTTCATTATGCATGAACCGTGGTTGAAACTATGGGCAGTCACGCTGGTAATGGGGTCCCCCTCACCCCCAACAGGTGACACTAGGTGGAACCGGTGCATTTCTACGTGTCTGTCCTTGAAATGATTTCCTTCCCCTGGAACCTCTGCCCCTACTAGTTGTTCCCCGAGATGGTCGTGGACCTGTCTGCATCATTGGCGATGAACGAGATGTTGCACTAGCTACCACTGAAATCCCTGCAGCTACTGTCCTTGGCACATTTCTGTTACCATAAGGTGGTCTCCTTGAGCCCCCTCCCCTAGTAAATTTCCTTGGGGTCTTTCCTATGAACCCAGGGAAATGTGGAAATGTCGATCTTGTACGCCCTGTTAGGTTTATGTGTTCTTCCACATAACGCACACTCTCTACCGCCTCCGCCACTGAAGACGGTTTCCACATTCGCACCATAGCTCTTATCTTCGGGTTCAATCCATAAACAAAGTGCTCTGCTTGTCGTTGGTCAGTGTCCAAATATGAAATGTATTTAACCAGTTCCATAAACCTGATCTCATATTCTTCCACAGTCTTGTTTCCTTGTACTAAGGCATGAAATGCCCCTACTTGTTGTTCCTCATAGTATGCTGCTAGATACTTCCTTCAGAACCTCTCCTCGAAGAGTTCCCAAGATACCATGTCTGGGGTAAGGTGTAGTTGTCTTTCTAAGTTGCCCCACCAGTTCAAGGAGCTATCTCTTAACTGGAAAATTGCAATCTTTTCCTTTGAATTGGATGCATAGTCCCTTAAGGAAAAACACCTTGTCATGCCTTCCAACCATGCTTTCGTGCGTTCACTGGCGCGACTCCCGGCAAACTCCGGAAGTTTGATTTTCTGCAACTCTCGAGTGATGTCTTCAGATGGAAGTCCTCCCCCTGAATCCCTTGATGCTTCTGGATTACCCATTCCAAATGGTGGGGGTTCCACTTCAGTCCCTGCTGGTTGGCACCCTTTTAAAGTCTCGTTAATAGCTTCTAACGAGCATAGTATGAGAGCTAGTTTGGGCGATGGTGGTGGTGGTGCTGGTGGTGCTAGTGGTGTGGGTGGCGCCCGTGATGATGCTCCCCGGCCTCGACCTCTTCGAGTCCTAGCCATATGGTATGACTTAAACTGCATCACCCAAAGCTATCAGGGTGAGTCCCAGGATGTTTCAAATTGGTGCTACTCAAACTTAGAAACAGGGTTAGGCGTAAKTTTTCTTTACTTGTCTGTAAACAGACATTACTCCATAAGGGGAATTGGCTCGGTTTTGGGTTAGGATTAAGCATCTAAGCTTGGTCAACATCAAACTTTAAGGTAGGCTAACCTTACACTTTAATAACATAGTTGAATTAAAATTATTATTTACATTAATTTAATCCATTTTAACTTTATACTAACTCATTCCTATATTTATATAATTTCTTTATACTAAATATATTAATCTATTTCATAATATTTCTCACAATTTTCAATAAATAAAAAAAAATACTAAAAAAGTACCCAAGGATTCGGGCACGCCTGGGTTCCACGTGCTTTTTTGGTTTCCTCAAGCTCCCCTCATCTGAGCCGAAGTGGCCCTTCATATCCCCTCGGGATTCACTGTCGAATGCCCCAATCCACAGCCTTATCCTCCTTAGTCACAACCCCTGTGCCTACCGTGGCTTATTTCCGACTCTATATCGGAGTTCAAGGTTTTGGACTTTTTGCTGTCACGATCCCCTTCCCTCTCCAATTCCCGATTCGCGATGGGCTTAGTTTCTAAGAGTTAGCCCCTTACTGACTATACCTTGGTCTATATGACCGTGTTCACAAGACTATGGCCACTTATTTTCCTATCGGGATTTTGTGCTTAACTTTCCCGATGGGTTCTTTTCTTCGTTAGCCCCTTCGCTATGTGCTTGGTCCATATGACCTGCCTCCGTGACCGTGGCCTTGTATCGCCCTATCGAGATTCATGGTTTCGACGTTTGTGATGTCAACGAGCGCACGTCCTTAGGATTCCCGATCCCCCGATCTCCGATGCCACCTGTCGTTAACTCCCGACAAGGTTGGACCTTCCGACACCTGTCCTCACTCAAATGCTATGGTTGTGGGACCCATCGCGTTTTGAGATTTCGTGACTTCTCCGGTTGTGATTCCTTCATATGCAGAAAACTTGAAATGTCGACATCCCGACTCCTTCAAATCCTCGAACACACGTCCCTTGGATCAACGGCTATGATGGTGTCAAGAATTCGCATCTCACGGTTTCATAATGCAAGGGTTTCGTGTCCTTGAAATCCCCGATACGCCGATTCCCGATATGTCGATGGGGCCAACCGTCGATGGTTCTTGATGGTTGCCACCTGTCCCTCAGATGGACATTATTGATTGTATCGGGAAATCGCGAATCGCGATTCCATTGTGAAAGAGTTTCACGACTCTAGAAACTCCGATATGCCGAATTCCGACTTTCTGGGATCTCTCGCCGCGCGTCCTCGCTAATGGATAGTGTTGATTTTATCGGGAAATCGCGGATCGCAATTTCCTGTTGCGATCTTTCCATGTCCTCGAAAACCCCGATATCCTGAACTCCGGTTGGCTGACAGCTGGCCTCCACTAGGCCTCTATCCTCCTTCTCTATTGTGATGACAGCTGGGCCCCACTCATCGGGGTTTCGCAGATCGCGAATTCAAAGTTCCTAAACATCATGTCCCCGGGATTCCCGATTTCCCGACGGGGCCAAACGCCGATGGTTTCTCGATGGTTGCCACCTGTCCATGTAGGTGGGCGGTCCTGATTGACTCTCGGGGTTTCAGGACTTACGATGTCCAGAATTCCTTGTCCTCAGGGACCCCGATTTCCTGATCTGTGACTTTCGTCTGATCCCTGACACCTGTCCCGTGTGAACGGACGGCTCGGATCTCGTCAGGAAATCGTGAATCGTGATTTCCTGATGCACAATTTCTTTACCCTTGAAAACTCTGATGCCCCTACTCGCTAGTATCTCATGCCACGCGTCCTCGCCGATGGACGGTCCAGATCCGATCAGGAAATCGCGTATCACGATTTCAACCTGCACAAGTCTCCCTTCTCCGGAAACCCCGATTCACGACTCTTCGAGATCTTCTGACACCTGTCCCGTGTGAACGGACAGCTCCGATCCTATCGAAAAATCGTGAATCGTGATTTCCTTATGCAACGGTTCTACACTTCTAAAATCTCCGATGGTAAAATATCGACGCCTCCCAGAACACTGACACGTGTCCTACCGAGATCAACGGCTAGGATCCATTCTTGGGATTTCGAGAACCACAAGGTCTCGATTTTCTAACTTCACAAAACCTCGATGACTCAGAATTCCCGATGATTCCTCCTGTGCACGCTAGGGCTTAAACCCCGCGCAACTTGTCTAGATCTAACGGCTGATGGGATTTTGTCCGAGATCTGATGGCGCAGATCCGTTCTCCCATGTAACAGACAACTCTTCTTTGAGATAATGATTAATTTGCATGAAACATTACGTAATGTAAAAAGTTCTCTCTTTGGCACATTTGAATTTTATATCGGTCTATGGTTCTTGAAATTTTCACATTATTACAATCATCGAGGCTTAATATAGGCAAATAGTTCACAATATTCCTGTGCGATACAAATCTGCTAAATTTCCTTGTTCCGACTGCGCATCGGTAGTTCCTCATTTAGGTAAGTTCGAGGTGAAGTAGGCCTTTTTAAGGTCCAACAAACGTCTTTTGCATTTTATTTAGTACGATTCACATAATTATTGAATCTCACCAGTTTCAAGCCTTCCAGAGAAGCTTCCCTCGACATTTTCATCGGTTTCAGGTGTTTATTCTACCTGAAACTTCATTAACAACATTGCTCAAATAAAATTTACGTTATGACTTCTGTTTTCCATGCTCAATAGCTTGGATACCCTACTGTATCATGTATTAGTTCCATTTAGTCAAACTGAATGCGTATCTCCTACAGGTTAAGCGTGGATGAAGTTAACACTCCTGGTTTCGGCCCTTAGGCCCCAGATTTCGAACTAATATGCTTTGATACCATATGTAATGCCCATATATTACTAAGGTTCATTAAGTTTCCTAAACATTTAAATAAAGTAAACTGAAACAAAACTTCATAACATAATATTGACTTTTATAACATCAACTTCAGTAACTAGATTTATCAATAAATACTAAATGATGTATAGTATGAAATAAATACATAACTTGACAAGTACCTGGATATGATGCTAAATTTTTGTTGCCTCTTTGCTTTGTTGCTACCTTTCTGCTCCCTGCTACACAGATCAACCCTGCCACAAGAAAGAAAATAACTGCCCAAAACTACTGTCCTCCTTGCCAACTAGGAAAACTACCTAGCTCCAGGATATCTACGGATATCCTGGCCCTCCGTGCCCAAAACCTCCAGCAACTCGGTGCCCCCCCTGATCAAAATCCACAGTCCAGAACACTCTGTTCCTTTCTCCCCACAAGCCAACAGTCCACAGAGAATACAATAGGCTCACAACCAATACCACAGTGCACAGCAAATACCACAGTGCATAGAAATTCTGCTCACGACAAAATGCAATGGTTTTCGGCCAATGCCACTGGCTCAACAATACAGTCCGCAGCATCCATCCCCGCCGAATGGTGTGCACATCCCCCTCTTCCCGTCCCTTATTCCTCCCTACCGACTAACGCAATTACTCCACAACCACCCCCCCGTCCTCCGTCCTTCGTCATGAGTTAATACGTTATCTTCTCAGGATCCATGGTTGTCCCTCTCTGCATACGCCACCATTTTTATAGCATTTTTCATTGATATTTTAATTTTATTTCATAGGTCATTAAGTGTGATCAACAGTTAATTTATTAGTTTGTTAACTGCAATTATCCCTTAATTAAATCTTACTTAATAATCTTTATCCATTTATCAATTTAGGGTCATTACAGATAGGTGGATGTAAGCATGTAATCTTATGTTTCTTGGTAATGCGGCCTCCTAAATCCACCTTCACCCTCTGCACTGACATTTGAATCTTCATGGAAACCACTCTCATTGTCGTCCCTTTCTCTAAATTCACTGTCTACACACACATTTGAAAGTAACTTCAAGATTTAACCTCACATAAATTCAAATACAAAAAAATACAACAAAAATAAACAAAATCAAATAAAGTTACAATAAATATTCTCTGGTCCAAAGGTATTCCCTACATTCTCAGGTGTAGGAGTATCGATGCACAACCTCTCTAAGAAGGATGCATCCATAGCACTGACATGAGGAGGTTTTTCAGTTGATATGTTCACAGACTCGTTTGAAAATATCCTCTGACAATATTGTTGTTGCTCACTTGGAGTTTCAGTCGAAGAAGGAGTTCATGTTCTTCCTTCTTGAGAATACCTAGAGCGTTTCTGAGAAATGTTTGGAGAATCCTGTGTCGACATCTCTCTTCAATATCTATCAACAATGCAAAGTTTATCAATAAAAATGCAAAGATGTGCACAAGTTCAAGCAATTAAAAATGCAGAGATAAATCAAATTTTTAATCAATCAAGCCATGTAGGTGCTCTCTCATTAGAAGGTGCAAAGAGTAGACATTCAACCATGAATCAATAAACTCAAATATAAGTTAGGAGTCCATAGACAATAGGGAAAATTCATATCCTTCACTCATCATCCATGCACAAAAAAACATGGCATTTGAATCTATAGGTCTTTAAACACCGAAGTGACGACCGTCGATTCGACTCCTAGCCGACTGCTCAGGCACGAACTGATGACTAAAGGGATAAGTGACAGAATATGAAACCACCATATTTTCATAATAATCAGTAAAACCCACACATAGAAGTCATGGAAATCAAAAGTTAGGTTTTCTAAGGGACTGTCATTCAACTCAGAGGTTTATCATTCACAATGCACATCAAAGAAGAAGACGCAAAGTCTATACATTCAGACATGAATCAATCAACTCAAAGACAAGTAAGGGGTTCATAGACAACATGGAAAATTCTTATCCTTCACTCATCATCCATGCACAAAAAATCAGGGCATTTGAATCTATAGGTATTTAAACACTGAAGTTATGACCGTCGATTCAGCTCCTGGCCAACTTCTCAGGCATGAACTAATTACTAAAGGGATAAGTGACAGAATATAAAACTGCAATGTTTTCATAATAATCAATAAAACCCACACATAGAAGTCATTGAAATCAGAAGTTGGGTTCACCAAGGGACTATCATTCCAGTCAGAGGTTTATCATTCGCAATCCACATCAAAGAAGAAGACGTAGATACTAAACATTCATCCATGAATCAATCAACTAAAAGATAAGTAAGGGATAGACAGCCAGAAAAATTCTTATCCTTCACTTATCATCCATGCATAAAAAAGAAAGGCATTTGAATGTATCGGTCTTTAAACACTGAAGTGATGACCATCGATTCGGCTCCTGGCCGAATTCTCAGGCAAGGAATGATGACTAAAAGGATAAGGGACAGAAGATAAAACCACAATGTTTTCATAATAATCAATAAAACCCACACAAAGAAGTCATTGAAATCAGAAAGTTGGGTTTGCCAAGGGAAATAAATTTGGAAAAACAACAAGCAAGTGGATTCATTAAAAGTTCCCTATGGTTGGATCCACTAAAAAAATGTATTAGAACATTTCTTTAAGATTCCTTAAAAGTTCCCTATGGTTGGATCCACAAAGACCGCATATAATGGAATGCATTAGAATCCCCAAAAGAAAGAGTTTAGTCTTTATAACCTCACACACCCATGTTTTAATCATAATGAGGTGAAGGTCTTTCATAAACATGGATTATATGCCATTGCTTTGGATCTAAAAATGAAGAAGACTTGTATTCTTGAAAATATTTGCAAGTTTAATTTTATGTGTTAAAATGAAAATGGATCAACTTTGCAACACAACTTTTATATAATTTACTCATTCAAGATGCATATAAACAACAACAATAAACAGTGAACAGAAAACACATAACACAACAAATGATAAAGGAGTTCACCCCTCTCTCGGGCTACATTTCTTGGTCCAACTTCCAATGGATCTCTTGTATTATTTGCTCAAAGTGCTCAAAAATGTGCTTTACAATGCTCAAAATGCCAAATAGATGGCTCCAATGGCTCCACAATGTCAAAAAACCCCTAGTTGGGATTTTTCGGCACCTCGTTTGGCCAAAAATTGAAGACGATAGGCTTCCTGGAAGTCCCCCTTCAAACTTGTTGTCTCTGGATCGCAAAAATGCACCCTTGTTGGATAAACCTAGCCCCCACGCGCTTTTGTGCATTAAAACCCAGCATCGGGCGCAACCACACAACCGGTACAAACTGTCGAATGGTTATGCACTAGCCCTTAAGGCCCGTTGGCACATGGCCACTAGATGACTGCACGCAATACAAACAGGGCTAAGGTTTAAACCATATGTATAGCCGCGGGGGTTAAAACACGCGCACCCACAATGGTCACATGTCAAACATATAACCGCATGCATACCACAATGGTCACACACACACACACACACACACACACACACACACACACACACATATATATATATATATATATATAACCGTGCACATTACAATGGTCATATGAAATACATATATAACTGTGGGTTTAACCGCCCATATCAATGGTCGTATGCAATACATATATAACCATGGGTCAGGGCTTAGCCCCGACCCGGTTCGCGCCCCAATTCACATGTTTTCAAACTCAAATATAATCAAACACATACATATGTTAAGTAACACATGTGGGCGTGCCGATTGGGCGGCCGTTCCCAAGGCTTTACCCTGCCCGGAGGTCACGGGGCCAACTCTGGCCAACAACATAACTTTTAAACCAATATATATGTGGCACATGGCGGCCATTGATTGGGCCACGTGTCGCTATCCCATTCTCTGCAAACAAGCTACTTCATATGCCAACTGTACACACAACTGTTTGCCACATGTCGTACAAACTGCCACCTGTCGTACAGTCTGCCACATTAGTGTCTGTACGGACTGTATGGACTGTACAGTCAACATCCCTTTGTTTTGCATGTTTGTCATTTTGAACAGAACGCGATATCTATCGCTCCCAACATCCGTTTGAACCCAAATGAGTTGTGCTGGGTTCATAATGATGAGGCCTACGCTCCCGTTTGATTTGAAGAGATTCCAAACACTTTGAATTTTGAGCAAAATTTGATCCCCTGGATCACACCTCCCCATTGGAAAGATTTTTGACCTCCAAAAGACTATTTTCAGTCTATTTGAAGATGAGGGTATAGTTCCCTCACTTTTCCAACCTCAATCCACTTGGATTTGCTTGGATTTGTACCTTTAAGACCAACTCGAAGATACTCCACATTTCCTCGTTTTGAGGTTCGCATTCTCCTGTCAAGAATTGTCTCTTCATGCAGTTTTGTAAGATATTCTGGGGAAAATTTATCTATAGAAGGAATATGAACATGCTCTCCTTGATCATCAATCAAAGGAGTATCATACAATTTCAAATTCTGAACATTAACAACTGCATACATTTGCATATAAGGAGGAAAATCTAAACGGAAGGCATTGTTACCAATCTTGTCGATAATCTTGAAAGGACCCTATCGAATTGGTTTCAATTTTTTACCTTCTCCTTTAAGCCTCTCCCTACTAATGTAAAGCCAAACTTCATCTCCAACTTGGAAACTATGATCAACACAATGCTTGTCATGTAACATCCCGCTCTGGCGCACTGAGATACCTTATTTTTTTGAGGACACTTGCTCGCAAGTGATCTGAACTTTTATGATGTTAGACCATTTATACTTGATTATGATGCGATTGACAGATGACATGATGTGTTACTATTTGATGTATACAGGTGCTATTGACTCAGTTTTTTTTGAGTGTGCAGGGTTGTTGACCTTGAGGATGCAGAGGCATCGATAGAACCCCCTTGGACTCCAGACTGAGTCAGGGAGTGTGCTTTTGGGTTGATATGTTTACTATGATGTTTCATTCGATTTGATGATTTGTTGTTGACATTTCTGACATGCTTGTTGATGATGCAGGCTGACGATAGCTTGCCGACCAGACTCACATATGGAGTAAAGGGGACACACATGATTTGCAGAGAGGTTGAGGGAGTGGTGTGGACAACAGCCTTGCCACCGCCTGCTAGCACTCCCACTGTGGCTCAAACTGTAGGTTAACGATTACCTAGTTCGAGAGGATCCACGATGCCATGAGGGAAGACTGCGACAGTCGCTCACGATGATTCTAAGGGGCGTGCAATAAGGCGGGGGCCTTATTCCTTAGAACCCTTAGTCTCCTACAAGTTCACGTGGCGGAGTGTTGACTCCAGGGGTTATAGAGGTCTACCAATTAGTTCAGTCGGCGAGTGGCACCCTTGGAGCACGTGGTGCATCCTGAAGGGCACGTCGCATAAAAGAAACTAAGTTGGCGAGTGGCACCCTTGGAGCACATGGTGCTTCCTGAAGGGCACGTCGCCCAAAAGAAATTCAAGAGGCGAGTGGCACCCTTGGAGCACGTGGTGTGTCCTGAAGGGCACGTCGCAATAATGTGGTTGGAGGAGTCAGCCTAATTATCCCTAAGTCATCGACACCTAAATAAAACCTTAATCATTTCCCCTAACCAATCGTCGCCTAGCTCATAATCTAAGCCCTAAGCCTAAGACTTCTCTAGGAAAAATAAAAAAAAAACAAATTTAGTGTGACCTTAACAAAAAAATTTTTTTTTGCAAGGAAGAAATTGATTCCTAATGTGTGAAAGAACACAAGACATTAAATAATTAAATAGTGGGGGGATTAATAAAAATAGGGATTAATTACTCTTCTAATCTTTCTTTATGAGACATTATACATCTTTTGTCTTTACTTAAAAA
>ML776606.1:1851336-1887511 GCA_009831015.1 Picea engelmannii
TGAATTGGTATACATGTACTGAACTTGCCCATTTTAATTTTCATGTTTGACAAATCAAATAACTATCTTTTTCATGAGCATATATCATGTAACACACAAATAGGCCTAGACATACACATCTCAATGTCTAACAAAGTCTAAGTGACTCCAAACAAATGCTAAACTTTGAATTATCAAGATTAGTAAACAACACTGTTCTAAGTACCTAAGGTCAAAATATGGGGCATTACACCAACTCAATGGTGTTCTTCATGGCCATCCATACAGATCTTTGTAGGGTGGCATTCCGATGGAGCTATGCAAACTGTTATTGTAGGCAAACTCTACCAAAGGTAGGTACTTCTACCACTGGGTTTGATTATCCATGACATACATCCTAAGCATGTCTTCCATGACTTGATGATAAGTTGTGCTTAAGTTCAACTGAGTCCCCAACGTTGACTGCAAACTTGTCGAAACCTAGAAGTGAATTGAGAATCCCTATTTGAAATGATCTTCCTAGGTATCCCGTGCAAACGGATAACCTCTCTTACAAACACACGTGCCACATCGGTGACATCATAAGTGTCTCTAACTGGAATAAAATGAGCACTCTTATTTAACTTATACACTATCAAAATAATGACATTGTGTCTATGAGATGTGAGTGGCAACCCCACAACAAAATCCATAGAGATGACTTCCCATTTGGACATAGGAACATCATGTGGTTCTAGGAGGCCTGTCGGGTGATGGTGGTCAACTTTCACTTGCTGACATTCTAGGCACTTGGCGATGAAATGGACTACATCGTGCTTCATGCCTACCCAGAAGAAGAGATTCCTCATGTCTGCATACATCTTCTTCACACCCGGATGCACACAATAAAGTGCTCTATGGGCTTCCTTCAATATGATGCTTCAAATATCCTCACTTTCAGGGATGTACATCCTTCCTTGATATCTTAACAGTTCATCTGCTTCCAGACTATATCCTTCACACTTTGGATCTAACTTCCTCCCACCCTGGAGGTTTGAAGTAGCCTTAAAACACCAACTGTCTCCTTGGAGTTGTGTCAACACATGTTCCCTCAAATTGACCTTTAAGGGTACCAAGGAGAAGATACATGGTCTCCTACTGAAGGCATCTGCGACCACATTTTCCTTTCCCTTGATGTATGAAATACCAAAAGCGTACTCACTCATAAACTCACTCCATTTCCTTTGCTTGGCATTCAGATCCCTTTGAGTGAAGAGATGTTTTAAACTTTGATGGTCCATTTTAAGATTAAAGTTTCGCCCCACAAGATAGTGCCTCCAAAGTTTCAGAGCTAGAATTACAGCTTCCAACTCTAAATCATGAGTCGCGTATAGCTCTTTGTGTTTCTTCAACTTCCTAGATGCATAAGCTATCACTCCTCCATCCTACATTAGCACGGCCCCCAACCCTTGCTTCGAGGCATCCGTACAGACTGTGAAGTCCTTTTCCATATCCGACACTCGTAGAATTGGCGCACTAGTTAGTAACCTCTTAAGCTTAATGAATGAACTATCACATTCCTCTGTCCATTCATACATGACCCCCTTGTGTTGCAAAGTTGTGATGGGTTTCGCTATTTTTGAGAATCCTTCCACAAATATCCAGTAATAACCTGCTAGCCCCATGAAGCTTCTCACCTCATGGGCATTTTTCGGCGCTGGCCACTCCATAATGGCCTTTACCTTTTCTGGGTCCATAGAGATTCCTTCACCAGAAATGATATGACCTAAATAGTGAATCTCTTTCTAGAAGAAAGAACACTTCGATAGCTTCCCATACAATTTGTTCTCTCTAAGGCAGGACAACACTACTCGTAAGTGTTCCTCATGTTCTCTTTCGTCCTTGCAATAGATGAGGATGTCATTTAGAAATACTTGTACAAATCGATCTAAGTACTTCTAGAATATGTCGTTCATGAGGCTCATGAATATTGCTGGTGCATTGGTCAATCTGAAAGTTACTACGATGAACTAGTAATGTCCAAACCAAGTTCGAAAGGCATTTTTTGGGATATCGCCTTCCTTAATCCTTAACTGATGATACTCTGATCGCAAATCGATCTTTGAGAATACCACAGCTCCTTTCATCTGATCAAACAGGTCATCTATTCGTGGTATCAAGTACCTATTTTTCATTGTAGCATGTTTCAAGTCCCTGTAGTCTATACACATTCATAAGGATCCATCCATCTTCTTTACAAAAATTACTGGTGCACCCCAAGGTGAAACAATGGGCCTTATTAGCCCTAATTATAGTAACTCTTTCAACTGCATTTGCAATTCACAAAGTTCCGGCGCTGTCATCCGATACAGAGTCTTGGAAATTGGTTCTGCACCAGGTTTTAGCTCAATAGTAAAATCAAGCTTTGTCTCGGGAGGTAACCCTGGTAACTCGTTTGGAAAAACATCCTTAAATTCTAACAATACCGGGTACTGATCCAATGAGGGTCCCTTCCTTTCGTTCACTGCTTTCACTACATATAATCGACATCCTTGTCTCAAGAATCGCTTAACCTTAATAGTTGATATAAAGCGTAATGACACTTTTCTCCGTACACCCTCGATCTCTACTGGCCTTCCCTCATCGTCTACAGAGAGCACCCTCTTTGAGAAACAATCTACCAAGGCTTGGTGAGCTTCTAACCAATCCATTCCAATGATTAGGTCATACATCCCGAGAGAAGTGATGTATACCTTCGACCTAGTAGTACACACTCCCGGGTCTACTATACAATTATCAACACTAGGTCCTACCACTTGTTTTTCCCTCGAAGCCATCTCGACTTGTTTAAAGTCATCGTGCTCGTAGGATGCCAACCCAGTCTTTTCTAATGTTGATGGGGAAATGAAACTATCTGTAGCACCACAATCAAATAAAATCTTAACATTGATATGAATTAGTGTACATGATGACTCCACCACCATGGATTGATGTTCGATCTGGTGATTATTAACCGTTGCGTAAATATGGTGGTTGCTACTTACTCTCCCCATCGGTGCCTTTCCTTCTCTATGAACGAACCCTGATTGTAACTTTGGGCATTCACGCTGGTAATGGGGTCCTCGGCACCCCCAACAGGTAACACAAGATTGAACCTATGCATTGTTATGTGACTATCTCTTAAATGAGTTCCTTCCCCTGGAACCCCGACCCCTATTAGTTGTTCCTTGAGATGGTCGTGGACCTGTTTGCATTGTTGGTGATGAGTGAGATTTTGCACTTGCTACCCTTGAAATCCTTGCATCTACTATCCTTGGCCCGAATCTCTTACCATATGGCAGTGGCCTTGAGCCCACTCCCCTGGGAAATTTCCTCGGGGCCTTCCCTACGAATCCAGGATGATGTGGAAATGTCGGTCTTGTACCCTCGGTTAAGTTCATGTGTTCCTCTGCATAACGCGCATTTTCCACCACTTCTGCTACTAAAGTTGGTTTCCACATCCTCACCATAGCCCTTATATTAGGGTTCAATCCATAGATGAAGCGCTTTGCCTATCATTGGTCATTATCCATATACGAAACATATTTGAGCAATTCCATAAATCTGATCTCATATTCTTCTACAGTCCTATTTCCCTATACTAAGGCATGAAATTATCCTACTTGTTGTTCCTTGTAGTACGCTGGTAGATATTTTCTTTAGAACCTCTCCTCGAAAAGTTCCCAAGATACTGTGTTTGGGGTAAGGTGCATTTGTCTTTCTAGGTTGCCCCACCAGTTCAAGGCACTGTCTCTTAACTGAAAAATTGCGATCTTCGCCTTTGAGTTGGACGCATATTCCCTTAAGGAAAAACACCTTGTCAGGTCTTCCAACCATGCTTTCACGCGTTCACTGGCACGACCCCCGACAAACTCCAGAAGTTTGATCTTCTACAATTCTTGCGTGATGTCTTCGGGTGGAGGTCCTCCCCCTGAATCCCTTGACACTTCTGGATTAACCGTTCTAGATGGTGGGGGTTCCACTTTGGTCCCTACTGGTTGTCACCCCTTTAAAGTCTCATTAATGGCCTCCAACAAGCATAGTATGAGAGCCAGTTCGAGCGATGGCGGCGGCGGTGCTGGTGGTGTTGGTGGTGCCTACAACGATGCTCCCCTACCTCGATTCCCTCTAGTCCTGACCATTTTGTATTATTTAACCTGCATCAGCCAAAGTTGTTAGGGTGAGTTCAAGGACGTTTCAAATTGGTGCTACTCAAACTAGAAACAGGGTTAGGCATAAGTTTTTCTTTACTTGTCTGTAAACAGACATTACTCTCTTTAGGGGATTGGTTGAGTTAGGATTAGGATTAATCGTCTAAGCTTGATTTCTTCGCCCTAAAAAATAAACTATTGGTTCCCTTTCCCTGTATCTATGCTAGCCTTGTGCCATACTCGCCAATTCCTCTTTCTTACTCTCCTACTTCATATGTGGCCTCCTTCCCGCTTGTCCTAGTCTAAGTCCTTTAAGATTTTCTCTTACAACTAATTATCCTTCGATGCTTCACTCGTGAGCTTTCCTAGGTGCATTTTGCATATGCATTGAATTGCATGTCTTGGTGGCTGCAGGTGCGAGTATTTAAGGATTGTAGAGTGGATTTCAAGCATTGGAGCTTAGCGCTTGGCTTTGACTGGTGGAATGGAATGAAAGGGCTCGACGATTGGCTCGATGAATTGTGTGTAAGGTCTCATGAGCCTGACGCTTGGACAATTGGAGTTTATACTTTGGGATACAAAGATCAGAAGCACTAAAGAAGCCTTTACCTTATATATATATATATATATATATATATATATATATATATATATATATAATTTAATTATATTAGTTTTAAATCTTTAAAACTAATGTTTAAGCCTTAATCTTAATAACATATATTTTAAACCTTTAATTTTTATCCTGATTTTTAAAACATAATATATATAATATAATAATTATATATTAAATATGTTTATCCTGATGTTTAATTATGTTTAACCTGATTTTATATAATAATAAAATAAATAAATAAAATTAAAATAAAATAATTAAGATAGAATAATAAATAAATAAAAATTTAAAACAAAAAAAAATACTTAAATTTAATACCAATAAAAAAAAAAAAAATTCAAACGATCATGGGCCTCGCATGAGGCCCACGTGCCCTCTTCTCCCTCCCAAACCCTACACCTAGCTCTCCAAACCATAAACACATCCTTCTCTTCCACCTCTTTCCTCTGTTGTCGGTCCACTCTTCTCTATCCCTCTGCTCTTGGCGTTGGTGTTGGTCTGATCATGGCTTGTGAGTTTTTTTTTTGTTTGTAAAAGGTTTTAGGGTAACAGGTCCTGTATTAGCATTTGGTTCCCTTTTTTTTTGTTTGCTTGGTCGTGTGCCTCCTCCCATGGCTTGGAGCTTTATTTGCATGTCGTGTGGCCTGGTGATTGTTCTCTTGGGCGCTCTGTGCTTCGCTTTGATGACTTATGTGTTGGTTTTTGTGATGACTGTGGCTTCTTTGTGGTCTGGTGCTGGGCTGCTAGGCTCCAACTTGATAAATATGTGTAGTGCACAATATAATTCTCCTCTCCTCCCATTGCTTGGGGGCTTAATTCTAGACTCGAGCGCTTGGTTGGGACTTTGTATGTTATAGCTCTCGGATGTTTGGTTTATGTACCTAGAGATTGGGTTTCTAGCACAACAATTTTTTTTTTGTTTACGTATGCTCCGGCTCATTAATAGTTCCTGACATTTGGCCATTTCGATTAAGCTTTGAATAACTTGGATTTAATGGGTTTATCGATTTGATACAATTTGCATTGTTTTACAATACAACATGGGGTTCCTGCGTTTGGTGTGTGGTGCAAACAAATGCCCTCATGACTTATTTGTTGGTTGTGGCACTGGTCTTGGCCCTTGGGCTATTTCTCATGGAATTTTACCTTTCCCCGTGGGCTCCTCCTCCATGTGGCTTTGTGCTAAATCGAGTGGCTGGTTAGACAACCTTTTCTTTGGCTATTACATGCAGGTCAAAATTCTCGCAGTTACCCTTCGTTGGAGATTTTGACTGCATTTGGACCCCAAGGGAATTACAGATTTTGACTGTGTTTGGACACAAGTGAAGTACATCCGGTTACTTAAGTATTATGGTCAAAATAAACATGGAAGGTAGCTGCTGTTGTCCTCCTCCGGGTGGGTGTTCCACATGGGTCTTTAGTATTTGTCCGAGTGTAGAGCTAAATGATCAAAATTTTTACGGAAATGACTCCAGTGATCTGGTTTATTATCTTTATTCTCTGGTAGGGTTGGAGTTTGAAATGCTACCCAATCCTCAAATTTGATGGTTACAAACAATTTTAGGCTTTTCAACGAGCTTTGATGATGGGTATTGAGGAGTTTTGAATGTATTCAGGAGCTAAATTTCATTCTGGGGAATTTTTAGAGGAAATAACTCTAAGAAGTGAATACCGATGAGATCAAAGGGGAATTAAGGATTTGATACCTTTGGTGAATTGGAAGTGGTTGGTCGTACAACCTCTTCTCCAGCTACTGAATTGAATGCGGTTGGAGGTCAGAAGTACCGCAATTACTCTTAGTTGGATATTTTCACCACGTTTGGACACCAAGGGAAACACACTCTCGTTTCTTCATCACTATGGTTAATGTGAGGGGTCATCCCCTAGTTGACTATCTCTGTGAATATAATCGGTTAGGTAAGATTGTTATTTTTTTTATTATTCACATAAAAAAAAAATCGTTTTATTATTATATATATATATTTTATTTATTGTTTAAATATATATCTTTCATATATATTTATTTATATTGTTATCTATATAGTTGTCTGTTCCATCGGATTAATTTGGAGAAGACATCTTATTTGTTTTTTCTTAATCGATTCAGAAACTGCAGTTTTCTTTTGAAGCTATTGCCAATGAGGAAATAGGAGCCAAAAGAAATGACATGTTAACAACCAGTACATGAAAATAGTAAATTGGGGCCTCAATCAAGCATGTAACTCAAATTACCCTATTTTCATTTTTACAAGTTGCCTATTTTTGTCATTAAAAAAAAATTGTTTTTGTTGTAGCAAAGCTTGCAGTAATCGAGACAAGGTAGTCATGGGGATCAATCCCCCTCTTGAATTCTTTCAAGGTAACTTTTGTTTGATCCTGTAAATGATTATATATATTAAATCCATAAATATATATATATAGTACTTGAAATGTTTATTTATAAACCTGTTTAGAAATTCCTGGCAGAATATATATATATATATATATATTTCTTTACATAGGTTTGTTTATTTGAAGCAAGTGTTTAAATTTATTTAATACTTCAGTTAGTATATTATTATGCCTTTAACATTTTTAATGTGCAATAGATCTGTGTTAAAAAAAAAATTGCATTTGACTTGCAGGTTAGGTCAAGATGGAGCTTGGCCCCTAAGGCTCCAAATTGTGAACGAGGCTTTGATACCATGTGTAGAGACCATAAAATACAAATTTTAATTCAATTAATGTATATTTCCTTTCTCTATACGTAAATCATTCATTCACATCCTACAAGCATAAAAATTATGCTGGAATTCAAATCTATTTACAGCATGAAAAATAACTTAACATAATAAAATTTAATTACCTCTTCCTGATGCTAATTTCTCCATTGACCTGGTGGTCTAGCCTGCTGCCTTGCTGCTACCTGATGCGCTGACCAAATCTGCCCAAACCGGCTAACCTCCCAGCCAACTAGGAGTAGCCTGTCGGGCTTCCTAGCTCCAAGAAACCAAAAGGAATCCTGGCCCCCATGCCCAAAACCCCTAGCAACCCAGTGCCCCCCATAATGATACTCAAAGAACCAGAAAATCCCATCCAAGAAACCAGAACTCTCCTTCCCCTCCAAAATGCTTCATCCCCCCCGAAAAATGATCCCCTTCCCCTTAAGATTCCTCCCATCATATCTCTCCTTCACCGACCCTTTCCTCCTCATTAATTTCCTTATCCCTACATTTATTATCTTATCCTGTTATTTAATGTCTTATCCTATTATTTAATGTTTCTTATCCTTTTATTTAATATTTCTTATCCCCTCCATATACATAAATCATTTAATTAAACAAATTAAAATTATTAACCCTCTTAAATTTATTACCCATGTCATTTAATGCGATAGGTAATTAATTAATTAATCAAAAGTTATAACAATTAATTAATAAATAAATATTTAATTAATATTATTATGCTAATCTTTGTTTAATTAAAACCATGTTAGGACAATTAATTACCTAATTAATTTTACTTAATAATCCCTAAGCATATATTCAACTAGGGTTGTTACACCTCACATGTAACAAACCTCCGAAATGCGAAAAGTGGAAAGGATGGACTAGCACTTCGAGGTTTCGGGGTTCGTAACTTTGCGAGTTCAAGTGACCCAAACCTCACATGTAACAAACCTCCGAAATGTGAAAAGGGAAAGGTTGGATTAGAAGATTGCAATATCTTTCTGTTGAAAATCTAAGGTAATAATTCAATCAAAACGCATAGGAAGAGAGTACTCTACTTCAACTGTAATTTCCACATTATTTTTCACAATTCCATGATCTTTTTCTTTACTGGTGATCTTGCTTTCATTCTATGAGATAGTAGGTGTATAAGGATTCAATATCTACCGGAATTCAGAAATTCTAAAATTATGAGTTTTTAAACACGTAAAATCTATAAAAGGGTACACTAGGGTAACAATTTTTTGTAAGGTAATTTCCAAATTCGTCATAGACCTCAACTATGGAAAGGGGTAGACCATGCTCAAACAAAAACAAGGAAAGAAAAAAATCCTCTGATAGGCGTCGATTCTCAAAATTGTTCAGCATCTGATAAACAAAAGGGGTTTCCATATTTCTTTAACCTTCCAAATTTTGTCAGTCTATACACATCTAGTATTTTGTTTGCATGTTGTTAGTGCATGCGAAAAATTCATACAAAGCAGGGAAAGACATATATGTAGATAAATATATGAGTGTCCCTCTGATCCATAAGGTTATTTCTATTTCATATTTCTCTTCAATTCTTAAATGTAAGAAGAAGGAAGTCTCTTTAAGGGGCAATATTGTTCGGAAATTTAATTCTAGCGATGCATCTACCCGTTTCCTTTCAGCACAAATTTACTCAATACCGATTTGCTCAGATTAGATCTGTTTAATACTTCAGTCACAAAAATAAACCTATATCTATACATTTGGTCTTCTTCAAGCATATAGAGTATCCTAGCATTTCGACTTTAGATTAAACCTAACCTGTAGATGGATTGACTCTCTTAAACTCAACTCGTGTAAAAATAAATTTTCCTAGTACTTCCAGATTTCAGGAGGGACCACTCCAGAATTTTGGACTGTGATAAAATTTTAGTACCACGACAGACATATTATGTCTACAAAAGGATTTCATCTTCCACAAAAAAAACATATATACTTCAGCATTCATATGTAAACATTCTAGCAGACGTATTATAACTATATATACATACAGATTTGTGTATATTCCTCATAGCGAACAAATATGATCATTCAAAAAAATTTACGTTAATGCAAATTAGATAGAATCTCCCAACAGATACATGGAATCAATCAAACATAGCCATTCATAATAGAGAGGGGTATATTAACATATCTTAATTCAATCTGTGAGGAGACAAGGGGAACAACCACGTTCCTCCCAATCGTAGAACAGGGCAGCCAAAACTACTTGCTCGACTCACCCCCTAGCCTGACCATGAATCCATGAGGGCAAACTTGGAGACTCCTCAACAATAGTCCAATTTTTTTCAGCAGTTATCCCCTTGCCTCACACTTGCTCGACAGTTCTCATAACAGCAAGAGGAGTCACAATCCTTTCCTAGCATACTTGGCAGTGTCTTGCCTCCTCGCATATGTTATTTAACAATTTTTTCTCAGGTCTTTTATCTCCTTTGGGGATTTTCACATATTTCTATATCCCTGATTTTGAAGGGCTACCAGTGGCCAAATATCTGATTTTCCACTTGTAATAATCAGCCTAGAGGCAATTCCAACATGTTTCCCACTCATGGAGTCACGGTCAATTGATTTTAACATGGCTATTCCATTTGTCCTCCTGCAATTAATATAAATATTTTGTTGTTATACAAGTGTCATAGTCAAGTAGTTAGTTGAGTATAAACATATCTCTGCCCAACAGTCACAATAATTAATTACAAATATCAAATTCAAAATTCGGAGTTTCCCTAAATGGAATAAATTCCCCAAATTCGAATTTATTGAAAACGGAAATAATTTTCCAGCAAATTTAAATTTCAAAAATATTTTATTTTTTTGGGGATGCCACATCCTTTCCCCCTTCAGTAAAACACTGTCCTCGGTGTTCAATCCTTTCCTGGAATAGGATTGGATGAGATTTTCGTAAATCTCCCTCCAATTCCCAAGTGGCCTCCTCAAGACTAAAGTGCTTCCATTACACCTTTACCTAAGCGAAGACTCTATTCCGAAGTGCTATTTCTCTCCAGTCCAGAATGCACAGGGGTTCCACTTGGAAATCGCCTTCCAATTCCACCTGCACCAAGTTCCAATCAATCATATGATTAGGTTTATGAATATAATTTTTCAACAAAGAAACATGAAATACATTATGAATTCTTAGATTAGCTGGGAGTGCAAGTTGATATGCTACGGGTCCAATTCGAGCTAGTATCTTGAATGGACCAAAAAACTTGGGTCCCAGTGTGGCATAGTTCCCTAACTTCAATGAGATTTTTCAGGCTTTGACCTTCAAATAAACATGGTCTCCCACTTGAAATTCCAAGTGTCTTCTTTTCTAATCTGGATAGCTCTTATGTCTGTCCTGTGCTTCTTTCAAGTTCTATTGTACCTTCCTTACCATGTTCTCCATTTCTTGGAGCATCCCTGGTCCAACCATGAGTCTATCAGCTGGATTATCCCAGATAATTGGAGTTGTACACTTTCTGTCGTACAGTATTTCGAAAGGGCTCAACTTAGTCGAAGTTTGGTACCCATTGTTATATGCAAATTCTACCAATTGTAGGTAGTCTTCCCACTTGTTCGGCTTTATTCTTACATACATGTGGAGCATATCCTCTATGATTTGGTTTGTCCTTTCGGTCTATCCATCCGTTTGTGGATGATAACTCTTACTGAAATTTAAATTAGTATTTATCCCTACAAACAATTCCTTCCAAAAAGAGGATGTGAATTTTACGTCTCTATCTGAAATCACCATTTTAGGAATACCATGTAGTCTAAAAATTTATTTCATGAATATTTCAACAATACTAATAGCTTTAAAAGTAGACTTTACAGGAATAAAGTGTGCATACTTACTGAGTTTATCGATTACGACCATGATTGAATCATTTTGTTTCTGAGTTTTAGGAAAACCTATTATAAAGTCCAATGATATGGTCTCCCATTTCCATTCTAGTACTTGTAATGGCTGTAATAGGCCGGTTGGATGTTGGTGTTTGGCCTTAACCTGCTGACAATCTTGGCACCTAGCCAAGTACATTGTTGTTTCTCCCTTCATGTTAGGCCAGTAAAATAGTTTTCTAAGTGCTATTATTGTTTTCTGGTAGCCTGGATGGCCAGAATACGGTTTCTTATGCACTTCATCGAAAATGATTAATTTTAGCTCTGTTGAATCTGGTATGTAAAGTCTTTTTTTAAATCTTAATAGTCCCTTCTTGTCGATACTTATATCTGGTTTATCTGAGTTTGCGATACTATTTTGAAATTCTGCCATCATTTTAGTGTAATTTCCATCGTTAACACCTTCTGTTCTTATTCTTTGTTCCAGATCACTTTCTGTCCTGCTGATATTTATCTCAAATAACCCATGGATTCTTCATCTTAAAGCATCTTCTACTTTATTTTCCTTACCCTTGATATGTCTAACCTCGAAGTCAAATTTTCTCAAGAAGGATAGCCACCTTGCTTGTCTTCCATTAAGGTATGGTTGGTTAAACAAATATTTAATTCCGCTATTATCCATCAATAGTAAGAATTTTTTGCCCATAGTGTCGCCACATTTTTAAGGCATGTATTACTGCTGCCAATTCTAAGTCATGAGTGACATAATTTCACTTGTGTTCTTTTAATTTCCAGGAATCATAACAAATGACGTACCCTTCCTGAGTTAGAACACCACCTAATCCCTCTTTACTTGCATCAACACACTCTGTGAAGTCTTTATCTGGGTCTGCTACTTTCAAAATGGGCGTTGATGTCAATAATTCCTTTAGCTTGTTAAAACTGTCTTGACACTTTTGCGACTAGTTAAACTTGGTCCCTTTCTTTTGTAATGATGTGATAGGGTAGGCTATCTTGGAAAATCCTTCTATGAATGTACGGTAATATCTGGTGATTCCCATGAATGACCGGATATCTGCCACATCCTTAGGTATTGGGCATTCCATAATGGATTTTATCTTTTCCAGGTCTACGACAATACCTTCCGATGTAATGACATGTCCTAAATATTGTATTTCTTCTTGATAAAAGTCACATTTGTCAAATTTTGCATATAGCTTGTGTTTACTTAGTGTTTGCAGAACTATTCTTAAGTGTTCATAATGTTCCTCCTCCATTTTAGAATAGACGAGAATATCGTCGATAAATACTACTACAAACTTGTCTAAGTACTGTCTGAAAATGTTTTTCATCAAGAACATAAATGTGGTTGGTGCATTAGTGAGTCCGAAAGGTATGACTACGAACTTGTAGTGTCCATATCTAGTCCGAAAAGTTGTTTTACTTATGTCTTCATCTTTTATCCTAAATTGATGATAACCAGATCGTAAATACAACTTCGAAAAGATCTCGATCCCACCTACTTGATCAAAAAAATCGTTTATCCTTGGTAAGGGGTATTTGTTCTTAATAGTCATTTTGTTCAGTTGTCTATAGTTGATACATAGTCTTAGAGTACCGTCTTTATTTTTCAAAAAGAGGACTGGTGCTCCCCATGGTGAGACAATCGGTCTGATATACTCTTTGTCCAACAATTCCTGTAACTCTATTTTTAATTCTGTCAGTTCTGGTAGACTGATTCGGTAGGGTTCTTTTGAGAGAGGGGCTGATCTGGGTACTAAATCTATGGAGAAATCTATTTCTCTCCTAGGAGGTAATTCTGGTATCTCATCAACAAACATGTCTCTGAACTCACGTAGGATAGAAAAGTATTCTAACTTGGGCTTATCTTCTTTTTCTAATAGATTCGTCACTTGGATGGTGTAAACTTGACATCCCTTTCTAATACATTTCTTGAATTGCATCGCTGAAACTTGTCTGATTGGCACAAGTTTTGGTATGACTTGGGTTGTTCTAACAGTGCCAAAATTATCTTTGTAGCTAAGTATCTTTGTATAATAGTCTAGTACTTCTTTGTGTTGTTCCAACCAATCCATCTCGATAGTCATATCATAAGATATTATCGGTAGGATGTTCAGATTGGTCCTTATCATTTGACCACCTAAGCTGAACTCAAGATCAGAAATAAAGTCAACTACTTTTCTTTTAGTACCTGTTTCTAGTTGTACAAGCCATGATTTTGCGTACTTTAGTCTCTTAAGTTTATTCGACTCTACTACATCAAGAGTAATATAACTTAACGTAGCTCCAGGGTCAATTAAAATAGATATTCGAGTGTCATTGATTTTACCTTCGATTTCTACCACCGAGGACTGGTGGTCAGCTTGTCGACCATCTATGGCTACATTTATCGAATGCAGACTTATGCCCATGTCTCCCACTGTTGAGGCTTCCTGCAAATTGTGGACAACAGTGTTTTTTGCTGCAATTAAATGTGGACAGTTCCTCCTTAGATGAGTCTCTCCACACTCCCAACACTTTAATATCTCGCGGGAGTTGTCCCCAAACTTCTTCGTTCCCAGGTTTACTGGTTTACTGCTACCTTGCGTATTCAGATGATTGGAGTGAAAATCATTCCTTTGGAAACTTTTTGCTGCATTCTGATAAGGAGCTGGCTAGTATCCCTTCTTTCGTTGGTGCATTCCATCTTGCTTCTTATCCTTCCAGGTCTTGGGAAACTCTACCCATTGTTTATATTGGTCATATCACATTCATGCCTTCTTGAATGCCTCAATCAATGATTTGGGGCTGTCAAACTTAATTTTGTCTCGGTAAGCCTGTGGTAAACAACTTAAGAATCTCTAGATTTTTACCTCGTCCTCCTGGATGTACGGTACGAACCATAATAGTTCCAAAAATTTATTTTTAAGGTCCTCCATCATCATTTGTCTGAGTCATAATTCGTAAAATTCTTTCATCTTCCATTCATAATAGCTTTCAGAAAGGTATTGTTTCTTGAAATACTTCTTAATGTCGAACCATTCCAACTGTTTCTCTTTTAGGCCCTTGGCCAATTTCAGGTCCTGTCACCAAATGTTGGCCTTCCCCTTTAGATTGTAGATGGCCATTCTGACCTTCATGTTGCTGGAATAGTTGTTGATTTGGAAGTATTTTTTGATGTCCAACAACCATGCCTTGGCTTCTTCTCCTGTCCTGGATTCTCCATCAAAAGTAGTTGGTTTAATCTTTTTAAATTCTCAGTCAAGGTGGTCTGTTTGTTTTCTTTTTCGGTCTAGTATGGTCTTGTCTTCAACTGAAGGTGTCCCTTCAGATGAACTGTCTCCTTTTTTTTTTTTCACACAAGAATTCTTGGAGGCCCTTTTACTGACCTCCTCCTCATGGTTATCATATTTTGGGATTTTCTTGGTTACTATACTACGCAACAGGACTTCATTTATCTCTTGTTGTTCCTACTGTGCCTTCTTCACTTTTTCATTGTTAGCCTTGAAAACCTGTAGTTGAACAATAAGGTTCCCCATTGTTTCCAACACCTCCGTGGGTGAGCTTCCATCACTGTTCTATCTTGGATCTCCAGGAGCTCCTTGTTGTGGATTCTCTTCCATCCTGATTTCTGCACCTTCTTGAGTTGCCATAATTCAACACAAAACCAAAAAGGATTTTTGTCTGTAACCACAAGATTTATTAGTTTCTTCATAATTCAGAATATATACTAAGCAATTAATGTGGCCTTGTTCAGGCCCAGTGTTGTAACTTTTGCTCTGATACCATATGTAATGAACCTCATAATCACCCAAAAAAAATAAAAAATTTCTATGATTTAATTCTTTTTCGTTTAAGCTCAGAATTTAAGAGAAGGTAAGATTTATTTCTGTCCATAATGATATCAAACGATAACATAATTATGAAAAATTCAAAATACTTAAAGGTGCATGTTTTCATGGCAAGCAGAACTAAAAAAAATACATCACACTAAAAATCTATTTAACTAGTTAAAAACTTTCCAATACAACAAATTATGTACTCGTCATGCCTTGTATCTATTATGTCTTGTCCTACCTCTGTCTCGGATGAAGATTCTCCATCGATTCTACCAGTCCATTCCTTACCGTATTAGAGTTTTTCGTATAACTAATAACTATTTCTGTGCTCCTACAGTTTTTTGTGAAAGACAGTGATCAAACGGGTTTCAGGGATTTTCCAATGTCGAACACACACAAAAAAAGGGGCCACACTGTTTGCCAAAAACACGAAAAAAAAAAAATGGAAGACTGTGGCCTCAGTACTTCGGGGTTTTGGCGTTCGGTATTTCGTGAGTTCAAGCGCCCAAGCCTCAACATGTTCAACCTCTGAAATGAGAAAAGGGAAAGGTTGGACTAGCGCTTCAGGGTTTCAGGGTTCGGAACATCACGAGTTCAAGTGCCCCAAACCTCACATGTAACAAACCTCTGAAATGCGAAAAGGGAAAGGTTGGACTAGCGCTTCGAGGTTTCAGGGTTCGTAACTTCACAAGTTTAAGTTCACCAAACCTCACATGCAACAAACCTCTGAAATGTGAAAATTGGAAAGGTCGGACTAGCGCTTCGGGGTTTCGGGGTTCGAAACTTCGTGAGTTCAAGTGCCCCAAACCTCACATGTAACAAACCTCCGAAATGAGAAAAGGGAAAGGTTGGATTAGAAGATTGCAATATCTTTCTGTTGAAAATCTAAGGTAATAATTCAATCAAAATGAAAAGGAAGAGAGTACTCTCCTTCAACTGTAATTTTCACATTATTTTTCAAAATTCCATGATCTTTTTCCTTTACTGGTGATCTTGCTTTAGTTTTGTGAGATAGTAGGTGTAGAAGGATTCAATATCCGTCAGAATTCAGAAAGTCCAAACTTATGAGTTTTTAAATGCACAAAATCTATAAAAGGGTACACTAGGGTAATAGTTCTCGGTAAGGTAATTTCCAAATTTGTCATAGACCACAACTATGGAAAGGGGTAGACCATGCTCAAACAAAAACAAGGAAAGCACAAAATCCTATGATAGGCATCGATTCTCAAGATTGTTCAACATCTTATAAACAAAAGGTGTTTTTGGATTTGTTTAACCTTCCAAATTCTGTCAGTCTATACACATCTAGTATTTTGTTTGCATGTTGTTAGTGCATGCAAAAAATTCATACAAAGAAGGGAAAGACATATATGTAGATAAATATATGAGTGTCCCTCTGATCCATAAGGTTCTTTCTATTTCATATTTCTCTTCATTTCTTAAATGTAAGAAACATGAAGTCTCTTTAAGGGGCGAGATTGTTTAAAATTTTAATTATAGCGATGCATCTACCCGTTTCCTTTCGACACAAATTTACTCAATCCTGATTTTCTCAGATTAGATCTTTTTAATACTTCAATCATATAAATAAACCTATATCTATACATTTGGTCTTATTCAAGCATATAGAGTATCCTAGCATTTTGACTTCAGATTAAACCTAACTTGTAGATGGATCGACTCTCTTAAACTGAACTCATGTAAAAATAAATTTGCCTAGTACTTCCAGATTTCGAGAGGGACCACTCCAGAATTTTGGACTGTGAACAAAATTTTAGTACCACTACAGACATATTATGTCTACGAAAGGATTTCATCTTCTGCAAAAAAAACATATATACTTCAACAATCAGATGTAAACATTCCAACAGACGTATTATAACTATATATACATACAGATTTCCATATATTCCTCACAGCGAACATATATGATCATTCAAAAATATTTACATTAACGCAAATTAGATAGAATCGCCCAACAGATACATGGAATCAATCCAACATAGCCATTGATAATAGAGAGGGGTAGATTAACATATCTGAATTCAATCCACGTGGAGATAAAGGGAACAACCATGTTCCTCCCAACTGTAGAACAGGGCAGCAAAAAATGCTTTCCCGATTCACCCCCTAGCCTGACCATGAATCCATGAGGGAGAACTTGGATACTCCTTAGCAATATTCCAATTTTTTTCAGTAGTTATCCCCTTGCCTCACACTTTCTCGGCAGTGCTCATAACAACAGCAGGATTCTCAATCCTTTCCTAGCATACTTGGCAGCGTCCTTCCTCCTCGCATATGCTATTTAACAATTTTTTCCCAGGTCTTTTCCCTCCTTTGGGGATTTTCGTAGCTTTCTAAATCCATGATTTTTAGGGGCTGCTAGTGGCTAAATCTCTTATTTTCCACTTGTAATAATTAGTCCAGAAGTAGTTCCAACATGTTCCCCACTCATGGAGTCATGGTCAACTGATTTTAACATGGTTGTTCCATTTGTCCTCCTACAATTAATATAAATATTATGTTGTTATACAAGTGTCATAGTCAAATAGTTATTTGAGTCCAAACATATCTCTACCCAACAGTCACAATAATTAATTACAAATATCAAATTCGAAATTCAGTGTTTCCATAAATGGCAAAAATTCCCCAAATTTGAATTTACTAAAAATGGAAATAATTTTCCAGCAAATTTAAATTTCAAAAATGTTTTATTTTTTTGGGGATGTCACATCACTAGTGTTAGGTCACATGGCCCTCATACCATTATGATTCCTTGTTTCCTCACATAGTTCCTACCATGTTTAATTTATAATAATTCAATTTTAAAGATGGATGAATGTTGAATTACTATTCTTTCTTTAAAGAGTATTATTTGAAGTTTGATTTACTTTATTTATTTGTATGCATTATAAGTTGTGAACATTTTAAAAATATGCAAATAAGGAACATCACTTGTTATTAACATCTACATGTGGGATATGTATGTGATAGTTATGTCGACATCTCCAACACAAATCCAATATTATGGTTCAATAAACACATTAGTTACTAATGTCTAGGTTATTAATGAATTAATTAATAAGTTGTTAATTTGAAGTTATATTATATATGAATATAAATATCATCAATAATATGAGCATTCAATAACTTTGGTCAATATGTGTCAAGTAATAAATGGGTATAATAATTATTTCCCATCTAAGACTCTTTTATTTCTATAAATTAGACTTTATCATCCAAAATGAAGTATTCGTTATAATTATTCCTAAGTAGTGGAAAAGACCACCAAAGTGGGAGACTAGTTCTTTTTTGAGCATTTTTCTATGATAAGAGTCTATGGTTTGGAAGAGAATCCATATCAAAAGTGACTGTTGAATTTCGTTGTTCTAGAGACTGAAAAAAGTGAAATTCAATCAATGAATGTTGATTGGATGAATTTAAAGGAAAAACCAAATATACATAATTAGGTCGTTAATGTCTTACACAGAGATGTGACCAAGACTCATGACAATATGTAGGACATGTTAAGCATAGGGGGATATTTACTTACCGATTATCATTAGGTCTCACTAGATGGTTTCAAGATGTGTTTTGTCAATCTAGTCCAAATATAAATGACTCTTGGCAATGAACATTTCGTTCTCTTGTTATGAAATGAAGAACAAAGGAAAATGAAAAAATTGGCGTGAACTACATAATCATGTTAATCATTGAGTTTTTGAATGAAATTTTTGTTTGAGATCCCTTAAAAATTCCCTATGGTTGGATCCACAAAGACCACATATAATGCAATGAATTAGAATCCCCAAAACAAAGAGTTTATATTCATAACCTCACACACCCACTAATAACATGAGAAATATTTATTAAGTGGTGCACAACAACTTGTTATGCCTTTAATCTTGGCACATAAGAAATATTTCTTTACTAAGTGGTGCACTCTTATCTGATCACAGATTGGATAATGTTATATTATATAACATATGAACTGTGCAAATGTTGTATGCGGGTTTTTGGTATTTCTAATATAAATTTTGATGAGGTGATGCAAATCTAATATTTGTGAGGCTTAGTTGGAGTTAGAAATCTAGATAAAATATAGTCATATAAGGTGGAAATTCATGTTGATTGAGAGTAATCATGACAATAATTTCAAATGTAAGTGCATCATAACCTATTGTAAACATAGTAATGTGAGTTTTAATGGGATATATATTAAAAATAAGATGATTTTGAGTGATTCTTAATTATCACAAAATTTATGGTAGTAATGAAGCCTATTTCTACAAATATTAATGTGAGTATTAATGACATATATATTTCTAAGAAGATGCAATTGAGTGAGTCTTTTAATTGTCACAAAATTAATGGTTATAACGGGTAATTTCTATAGATATCCAAACTCCCCTCGCATTGTGGGAGGGTCATGCTATCCACAATCCCTAGATGTGTGATGACTAATATTAGTTGTCTACTAGAGATATTAGGTTGAAAGGTTTGAAGATTTCACATTTGGATTATCTCTAGGTTAGTTCAATATTGTAAAAACTCCAACATATTTCAATCAAGGAAGGGATGGGAGATGTGAGATGGAATTAGGGGTTTAAAGGGGTCCCAATGATTTACTTTATTTATTTGTTTGCATTATTAGGATTTAACATTTTAAAAATTAGATTTGGAACATTGCTTGTTATTATCGTCTACATATGAGATATGTGTGTTCTAGATATGCCTAAATATCCAACACACATACAATATTATGGTTCAATAAACACATTAGTTATTAATGTCTCTAGGTTATTAATGAATTAATTAATAAGTTGTCAATTTGAAGTAATATTATATGAATATAAATCTCATCAATACGATAATAATTATTTCCCATATTTAAATATTAAATGAAGTTATAATAATTAGTTCCCATCTAAGACTCTTTTATTTCTATATTAGACTTTATTATCGAGAATGGATTATTCGTTATAATTATTCCTTTAGTCAAAGGGTCACTACAATTGGAAAAGACCACCAACGTGGGAGACAATTTCCTTTTTGAGGAGTTTACAATGATAAGAGTCTATGGTTTGGAAGAGAATCCATATCAAAAGTGAGTGTTGAATTTCATAGAGAATCCATATCAAGAGACTGAAAAAATTGAAATTCATTCAAACACTGACTAAAAATCCAAGCATATTAAATTAAATATTGATCGGATGAATTTCAAGGAAAAACCAAATATACACAAGTAGGCACAAAGACTAAAAATTCAGCCAGGAATTAATCAACGCAGAGATAAATAAGGGATAGATGACATAGAATTTTTTTATCCTTCACTCATCATCCATGCACAATAAAGAAGATCATTTGAATCTATAGGCCTTTAAACACCGAAGTGACGATCGTCAATTCAGATCCTGGCCGACTACTCAAAAAATGCTTCCTCTCCCAAAATGATGATCCCCTTTCCTGTAAGACTCCTCCCGTCACATCCCTCCTTCACCGACCCTTTCCTCCTTATTAATTTCCTTATCTCTACATTCATTATCTTATCCTTTTATTTAATGTTTCTTATCCTTTTATTTAACGTTTCTTATCCTTTTATTTAATGTTTCTTATCCCCTCCGTATACATAAGTTTTTAATAACTTAAATTATTAACCCCTTTAACTTATTACCCATGTCATTGAATGTGATATGTAATCAATTAATTAATTAATCAAAAGTTATAAACAATTAATTAATAAACAAATATTTAATTAATATTATTAATGCTAATCAATATTTAATTAAAACCATATTAGGACAATTAATTATAATTAATAATCCCTATACATCTATTTAAGCAAGTTTGTTACATACACCCACCCTTCAGGAAACTTCGTCCCGAAGTTAAGGTATCTCATGGTACAAAAGAAAAGAAGCATGGTTCACACATTCATAACAATTAACCGACATTACTAGTAAGTAAGTCAAGAAAACACATACATACTAGTGTGCATGTACAAGAAATGCATGTGTAGCTAGTACATACACGTTTCGTGCATGTACTAGTAATCAATAACTCTCACCCTTTAGTAATTTATGTATGCATCGAATCCAATCAACAACACTAGTCTTTTATAAAAGACAACAACCCATCAATTGTTTGAGAAATCCTTTAATTACAATTATCTGTTTCAACAATTTTATTTAGAGAACTGTGGTTTAGTTACGTAATTATGTATATTCATATATACACATTTTCTTTTTAGAAGGGAAAAATTTAAATTCCACCGTAAGAAAAATCTCCATACTTTCTCAATTATTTCTACTCATCCTTCCTCCCTAACTTACTTCCATCTCCATTACTATCCTTCCTCTTCTACACTATCTTGGAGCGTCAACTATATTTACCTAACTCCAAATAGAACCTGTAAGTGGAAGTGTCACTATCTCAACCAAGCTTCCCTAGTAGGCAACTAACAATCATCATCACACGTCTTGGGGAGCGTGAACTAACACCGTCCTCCCATGACTTCAGGTTTTAGAGGATACACGGTGGGAAATGCCTCCACCCCTCCTAATCATAACTAGGGTCCACACCCTATAATGGAATATATAGTGCCACCATGTTGTTGGGGGTTTTGTCATTGTTTATTCGGTATTGGGCAGTCTTATCACCTGAAATCCTGCACTAGTCCACATATCATAGCAATGCATCGAAACCAATATAATTTCACATACAAATATTTGTACCATAATGTTTCTCGGCTAGTGATCATGATATCCACTTTCATCATCATTATCCCTTGGCTATTTCATAGCCCATAACCTGCAGATTAGTCTGTAACACAAACTCATACATTTCTATGCATTATCATCATGTAATTGCATACTATCATCATTTCAATTTGGTATCCCTGTACTGAAAACTTAACATCAAAGTTTTCAAGTTAGAAATAGATCTCATAATATTCCATTATTCGATTTCGACACACATTCATAAGATTATCATTTACCAAAATAGATTGCATCATATCCAACATCATTCTAATAGCTTTTAAACATTCATTAAATTCACATCCTCACAATATGTCACATCATATACATCATCATCAATAACATTTAAACATTCATAAAACTTACATTCTCATAGCAGATCGCATTACATACATCATCATCAATAACATTTAAACATTCATAAAAGTTCATACATTTTAATGTTTAAGTGTATCACTTAATAGTCTCACTATGACTAGAAAATAAAGTATATAGGCCTCAGGTAATTCTGGCTATCTAAGTCAAAAGGTGGTGTTACATACATGAAACCTTCGAGAAACATATTCTCGAGGTGGTCAAAAAAAGTGAGGAATAGTCTCGTCGTAGTGTCTTGGCGTCTTCCCAAGTAGCAGATCCTGGACTATACTTGTCCCACTGGACCTTAACTTGGTCTACAAGATGGTTCATGAGCTGTCATACTCTACGGTCCAATATGTGTAACAGTTCTATCATGAGGGTTCCCATGTCCGATACTTTCAATTCCTTCCAATTTAGTTTATGTGATTCATCAACAACATAATGACGTAAAACAGATACATGAAAAACATTATGAGTTTTATGCAAGTGGGGTGGCAGTACGAGACGATAGGCAACGGGTCCAATTTTCTCTTGGATTCTGAATGGTCCTATAAATTGAGGTGACAACTTTTTCCCCTTCCCAAACCATATGGTACTCTTACTAGGCCTGATACGAATGAAAACCTAGTCTCCCACTTCATAATTTCGGTCGGTCATGTGTTCATCTGCATAACTTTTCTGCCTATCCTCTACTTCCTTTAGTCTCTGCCTAATATGAATCAATTCTAGCCCAACTGTTACTCAGTCTTCTAGTCTATCGCAACTCAATGGTGTTCTACATGGCCTTCCATACAGAGCTTCATAGGGTGGCATTTCGATGGAGCTATGAAAATTGTTATTGTAGGCAAACTCTACCAAAGGTAGGTACTTCTCCCACTAGGTTTGATTATCCATGACATACATCCTAAGCATGTCTTCCATGACTTGATTTACTCTCTTATTTTTCCCATCTGTTTCATGATGATAAGCTGTGCTTAATTTCAACTGAGTCCCCAACGCTGACTGCAAACTTGTCCAAAACCTAGAAGTGAATCTGGAGTCCCCATCTGAAATGATCTTCTTAGGTATCCCTTGCAAACGGATAACCGAATTTACAAGCACATGTGCCACATCAATGACATCGTAAGTGTCTCTAACTGGAATAAAATGAGCACTCTTGGTTAACTTATCCACTATCACAAGAATGACATTGTGTCAATGAGATGTGAGAGGCAACCCCACAACAAAATCCATAGAGATGACTTCCCACTTGGACGTAGGAACATCATGTGGTTGTAGGAGGCCTGTCGGGTGATGGTGGGCATCTTTCACTTGTTGAAATTATAGGCACTTGGCAATGAAATGGACTACATCACGCTTCATGCCTACCCAGAAGAAGAGCTTCCTCATATCTGCGTACATCTTCTTCACACCCGGATGCGCACAATAAAGTGCTCTATGGGCTTCCTTCAATATGATGCTTTGAATATCCCCATTCTCAGGGATGTACATCCTTCCTCGATATCTTAACAGTCTGTCTACTTCTAGATTATATCCTTTATACTTTGTATCTAATTGCCTCCCGCTCTGGAGGTTTGAAGTAACCTTTAAACACCAACTGTCTCCTTGGAGTTGTGTCAACACATGTTCCCTTAGATTGAACCTTAAGAGTACCAAGGAAAAGATACGTGGTCTCCTACTCAAGGCATCTGTGACCACATTTTCCTTTCCCTTGATGTACAATATACCAAAATCGTACTCACTCATAAACTCACTCCATCGCCTTTTCCTGGAATTCAGATCTCTTTGAGTGAATAAATGTTTTAAACTTTGATGGTCCGTTTTAAGCTCAAAGTTTCACCCCACAAGATAGTGCCTCCAAAGTTTCAGAGCTAGCATTACAGCTGCCAATTCCAAATCGTGAGTCACGTATAGCTCTTCATGTTTCTTCAACTTCCTTAATGCATAAGCTATCACTCCTCCATCCTACATTAGCATGGCCCCCAACCTTTGCTTCGAGGCATCCATGGAGATTGTTTATTCCTTTTCCATATCTGTCACTCGTAGAATTCGCGCACTAGTTAGTAACCTCTTAAGCTCAATGAATGCACTATCACACTCTTTTGTCCATTCATACCTGACCCTCTTACGCTACAAGGTGATGATGGGTTTCGCTATTTTGGAGAATCCCTCCACAAATCTCTGATAATAACCTGCTAGCCCCATGAAGCTTCTCATCTCATGGGCATTTTTCAGCACTGGCCACTCCATAATGGCCTTTACCTTTTCTGGGTCCACTGAGATTCCTTCGCCGGAAATGATATGACCTAAATAGTGGATCTCTTTTTGGAAGAAGGAACACTTTGACAACTCCCCATACAATTTGTTCTCTCTAAGGCAGAACACTACTCATAGGTGTTCCTCATGTTCTCTTTCATTCTTGGAATAGATGAGGATGTCATCTAGAAAGACTTGTACAAAACAGTCTAAGTACTTCCGGAATACGTCGTTCATGAGTCTAATGAATACGGCTGGTTCATTGGTCAATCCAAAAGGTACTACGACAAACTTGTAATGTCCAAACCGAGTTCAAAAGGTAGTTTTTGGGATATCTCCTTCCTTAATCCTTAACTGATGATACCCTGATCGCAAATCGATCTTTGAGAATACCACTACTCCTTTCATCTGATCGAAGAGGTCATCTATTCGCGACATTGGGTACCTATTTTTCACTGTAGCATGGTTCAAGTCCCTGTAGTCTATACACAGTCGTAAGGATCCATCCTTCTTCTTTACAAAAATTACTAGTGTGCCCCAAGGTGAGACACTGGGCCTTATTAGCCCTAAGTCCAGTAACTCTTTCAACTGCATTTGCAATTCACAAAGTTCTAACACTGTCATCCGATACAGAGTCTTGGAAATTGGTTTTGCACCAGGTTTTAGCTCAATAGTAAAATCAAGCTCCCTCTCAAGAGGTAACCCTGGTAACTCTTTCGGAAAAACATCCTTAAATTCTGACAATACCGGGTACTGATCCAATGAGGGTCCCTTCCTTTCATTAACTGCTTCCACTACATATAGTCCACACCCTTGTCTCAAGCATCTCTTAACCTTCATAGTTGATATAAAGCGTAATGACACTTTTCTCCGTACACCCTCGATCTCTACTGGTCTTCCTTCATCGTCGAAAAAAAGCACCCTCTTTGCGAAACAATCTACCAAGGCTCAGTGAACTGCTAACCAATCCATTCCAATGATTAGTTCATACACCCCGAAAGTATTGACGTATACCTTCAACCTGGTATTACACACTCCCAGGTCTACTATACAATTATCAACACTAGGTCCTACCACTTGGTTTTATCCCGAAGCCATCTCGACTTGTTTAAAGTCATCGTGCTCGTAGGCTGCCAACCCACTCTTTTCTAATGCGGATGGTGAAATGAAACTATCTGTCACACCAGAATCAAATAAAATCTTAACATTGATATGATTTAGCGTACCTGATGACTCCACCACTGTGGATTGATGTTCGCCTCGATGATTATTAACTGCTGCGTAAATCTGGTGGTTGCTACTTTCTCTTCCCATCGGGGCCTTCCTTCTCTATGCACGAACCCTGATTGTAACTCTGGGCAGTTGATGCAGGAGCATCTACGAAATCATGGAACGAGCAGCGCAGGGATAAAGAGATACAGCTGGACAGCGCCAGCACATGCATTTTTGAAACACTTTGGAAAGATTGTTGCACCGCCATTTAAATGAAGGCATTCAAAGCCGGGCACACTTGTATTATATATAGATAGGAAGGCATTTAATAGTTTTAATGCTGTTAGATAGGAATTAACTGTAGATTAGACAGTTTTTCTTTCGAGAGGGAAAACGGAATATAGGCACCCTCCCTGTATCATTGTAGCATTCGGAATCATTCCTGCATTCTGGAGGAAAAAAGAGCAAGCAGAGAACTTGTGAAGAACACCCATGTACAGATTGAATTCATAGAAGAAAGACTTTGATTCAATTCTATGGCTGTGTTTGTTTTCTGTGTGTTGATGATATTATGCTGTTGCATACTTGCTTCTTTTTATGCCTTTCTTCTATATGCTGCATATGTTATTGCATGGCAGGTTCGAAACCTGAGGGAATGAGGAAATAGTTCCAATTGTTTCTTTGATTGAGCCAGGAGATTCCTGCATAGAGTGCAGTGGACTTCCTCCGCATAGAGTGCGTTGAGGAGGCTAAGAAGTTGAAATCTTGTTCTCGTTTTCCCAGAGTGAATTTGGTTGTTCGAGTCGTGCAGGGGAAGTGCAGGTCGAACTTGAAGTTTTCAGTCGCTAGATTGAGCGAAAGAAGACAAGGATTTCTATGGCTTGGAGCGCCTAGAATTACCAAGTGATCAACACTTGGAGAGTGGTTGAGGCCATGCATCAGAGTGTGCGTAGAACCCTTGAAAGAGGCATAGGAAATAAGCTCAGGAGGGATAGTTCCTCATACATACCGTGGGAACAAACTTGGGTGATATTTGAACCAAAAGAAGCTTCGGAGCAAAGCAGCTTTGCAAGGCGGGGAATCATCGGCCAGGAATTGCCAAAAGAAATTGCGAAGTCCCGAGGATCGTTGGATCGTGGAAGAGTTGCGAGGGAGATAACCCGTAAGCACAGTCGAGGAGGATAAAAGTCCATCGGGCTTCGGTGGTTCGACGTTCGAGGTTTGGCGAGGTGAGAGTTCTACCCCTCGTGAAATCACGAGTTGCGATTTTCCCGATTTGATAGGAGCCGTCGATCTTCAGAGGGAGACGTGGCCTCAGACCCCGGGAGATCGGGGGTTCGACGTTCGGGGTTTTCAAATTCAACGGACTTGCAACAGTTGAAATTGTGATCCCGCGATCCCCGATCGCACGAGTGGAAGAAATTATGTGGTAGTGTGGGACCACAAGGAATAGTGGGAGACAGGTGGCGTGAGTTTGGAGTTTGGGGTTCAGAGTTTTGAGTTGCATGTGACTGCGCTCACAAAATTCGCGAGATCGCGAATTCCGATTTCCCGATTTCAGGGAGGGAGATCGTTGAAGGAACCTACTGTGGGTAGTGGACTCCCGAGTGGAGTGGAAGAGTACTTAGACTCTTCGGGCCGTGTGTAAGAAGGTCCTGGTGGGAGCGGTCGTGCCGTCGAGGGTAGGGTTGCGTCAGAGTGGTATCAGAGCTCAAAGATCTTGTCTGCATATTTCAGGCAAGAGGAGTGAGGGAGGAAAGGAAAGCACTCTGATACTCATGAATTGCATCAGAGTGGTATCAGAGCCGGTTAAGAAGTTCTCTTTGTTCAGGTAACAGAGAGCAAGAAGATTACACCATGCCACCCAGAAGAGAGAGGCAATCTCCTGATCGTGAAGACAAGGATGCCCAAAGAAGGGGTAGGCCAGCAGGTAATGATGAGATGGAGTGAGAGATGAGGGATCTCCGAGCTAGACTTGAAGAAATGGAGACCACCCAGAGACGTGGTGTTGGTGCAGCAGAGTTCAGTGATCGCGAGATTGAAGAGGAAGCTGGACATGATGCCGAAGAGGTCTCAGCAGAAGATGCCTCGACAGAAAGACTGATTAGAGCCATTTCGAGGATGAGCTCAAAGACGAAGATGGACATTTCCATCTATGAGGGAAGTCTAAATGCAGAGGAATTGTTGGATTGGATCCGAGCATTGGCTACCTACTTCGATTACGAAGATATCGAAGAAGGTAAGAAAATAAGGCATGTTGTTACCAAACTGAAGGGACGTGCAGCCTTATGGTGGGACGAGCTGCAGGCAGATAGGCGTTCCAAAGGCAAACAAAATATCAAGAGCTGGGATCGGATGATCTCCAAGATGAAGGCGAAGTTCATCCCGAGAGACTATCAGATCACTCTGTTCGGGCGCATGCAGAACCTGAGACAGAAGTTAATGACGGTGAAGGAGTACACCGAGGAGTTCTACAAGCTCAACATTCGAGCTGGTCATCGGGAGAGTGATGACTAAAAGGTGGCGAGATACCTGAATGGTCTTAGGTATGACATTCAGGATGAATTGAGCATGGTCACCATCCGAACAGTTGAGGATGCGTACCAGATGGCTTTAAAAACCAAGGAGAAGCTGAGCCGCAAGCAGGGACAGCGAGGGCGAGGCCGAAGCCAGCCTAGAGGCAAAGCAGTTGCCCAAGAATGAACTCAAATACCCAAGGAGGAGTGGAAGAAGCCTCAGGGCAGAGTTGAAAGAGGTGGAACCTCACAGTAGAGGCAGCAATATGCTGAGTCGATGAGGTAGCATACTGAGTTGGGTGGCGGATATGCTGACGCCAATGTAATTCCTCGTACCCGAGGTAGAGGAAGAGGCAGAGGAGTAATTATCACATGTTTTACATGTGGTAAATACGGACACAAATCCGTTGACTGTCCAGAAAGGAAGATGGACAGAGGAAACACTCACGTTGCTAAGGCGCAGAGGTGTGACGTTGCGGATGAAGACACTGGAAGTGGGAAGTTGCTGACAGTGCACAAGGCTCTCTTGAAACCTGAGAAAGAGGTGGACAGCTCAGCGCAGAGATGCAGACTGTTCCGGATGACTTGCAAGACCAAGGGTTGGAAATGCAAGTTCATAGTGGACAGCGGAAGCACAGATAATCTTGTTTCGACCGAGATGGTGGAGAAGCTGGAGCTGAAAACGAATAAGCACCCGAGTCCATACAAAGTGTCATGGCTGCAGAAAGGACACCAGGTATGTGTTACAAAGMAATGCTTGATCAATTTTAAAATGGGTGAATATAGGGATGAAATTTTGTGTGATGTCATTCCCATGGATGTCTRTCATGTTTTATTGGGGATACCATGGCAGTATGATAGGAATGTGTTTCATGATGGGAGAATGAACACATACACCTTGGAGAAGGATGGGAGATCACATACATTGCATCCGATGAAGGATAAGGAAGTGAAGCCGGAAGTAACCAGCACGATACTTCTCATGAGTGGGAAGGAACTTATCACAGAGCTGGAGAAGGATGAGGATCCACAATTCTTCGTTGTCAGGAAGCCGAGAATTGTCCTGACAAGCAGAAGAGTGGACGACTTGCCAGAAGAGATTCAGGAACTGCTTGGAGAGTTCATTGATATCATCGTGGACGAACTACCTCATTCGTTGCCACTGATGAGGAGTGTGAGTCACCACATTGACCTCATACCCGGAGCAAGTTTGCCAAATAAGGAAGCATACAGGTTGACACCCCAGGAGAATGAGGAAGTCAAAAGGCAGGTACAGGATCTCCAGGATAAAGGACTGGTGAGAGAAAGTCTTAGTCCATGTGTCGTTCCAACGGTACTGAGTCCGAAGAAATATGGAGGCTGGAGGATGTGTACAGACTCCAGGGCGATTAATAAAATTACCATCAGATACAGGTTTCCACTGCCGAGAATGGATGATCTGATGGATTGCCTGAGTGGGGCAAATTACTTTTCCAAAATAGATCTCAAGAGCGGATATCATCAGATCCGGATGCGAGAGGGAGATGAATGGAAGACAGCATTCAAAACAAATGAAGGTTTGTATGAATGGCTGGTCATGCCGTTTGGTTTGACAAACACACCGAGCACTTTTATGAGGCTGATGAATGAAGTCCTGCAGGAATTCATTGGCAAATTTGTGGTCATGTATTTGGACGACATACTAATATTCAACAAGACCAGGGCTGAACATTTGAGACATTTAGCCACTGTGATGAGAAGATTACAGCAGGAGAAGCTGCTGATTAATTTGAAGAAGTGTTCCTTCATGCAGACAGAACTCATTTATTTGGGCTTTGTAATCTCGGCAAATGAATTGAAGATGGATCCTGAGAAGGTTGAGGTAATCAGGAATTGGCCATCGCCGAGAAATGTTTTTGAGGTAAGGAGCTTCCATGGACTGGCTAGCTTCTACCGAAAGTTCATTCGAAATGTCAGTGGAATCAGCGCAGCAATGATGGACACTGTGAAGAAGCGGCATAAAGTTTTTCATTGGACCGTCGAGGCTGAGAAGAGCTTCAATCTGTTGAAGCGGAAGATTATTGAGAAGCCAATTCTGGTGCTGCCGGATTTTCAAAAGACCTTCCAAGTGAAGTGTGATGCTAGTGGATATGCTGTTGGAGGGGTTTTGAGTCAGGATGACCGACCTGTTGCATATTACAGTGAGAAGCTGGATGATGCGAAACTGAAGTAATCCACATATGATAAAGAGTTCTATGCCATTATACATGCATTGAAAAAGTGGAGGCATTATCTCATACCCAAGGAATTTGTCCTATACAGTGATAATCATGCGTTACAGTTCGTGAGTCAACAAGAGAAGCTGAATCAGAAGCATGCAAAGTGGGTGGAATACATGCATAATTTTACATTTGTGATAAAGAACATTTCAGGGACTGCCAACAAGGTAGCTGACGCCTTGAGCAGAAAATGTTTGATGCTGCAGGAGTTTAGAGTCAAGACTTTGGGTTTTGAAAATTTGAAGGATATGTATGCATGTGACGCAGACTTTGGTGAGGCATACGAGGCAGTCGAGAACCCAGTTCTCAGGGATAGGAGTCCGTGGATTGCCTACCTGATCCAAGATGGATTGTTGTTCAAAGGTAGTCAATTGTGCATTCCAGATTGCTCTATGAGAGAGAATTTGGTGAAGGAAAAGCACAGCGGAGGCTTAGCAGGTCATTTTGGACATGACAAGACCTTCGCCAAGCTGAGCGAATCTTATTATTGGACTGGCATGCGCACGGATGTAAAGCGATTTGTTGACAGGTGCCGAATATGTCAACACGCGAAAGGCCGAAAACAGAACACAGGGTTCTATCAGCCGTTGCCTATACCAGAGAGACCATGGGAGGCAATTAGTATGGATTTTGTTTTGGGTTTGCCAAAAACAAAGCAGGGAGTTGATTCCATTTTTGTAGTGGTGGACAGGTTCTCAAAGATGGCACATTTCATTCCGTGTCATAAGACCAGTGATGCAACCCACATTGCAAACTTGTTTTTCAAAGAGATTGTGAGATTGCATGGATTGCCGAGGAGCATAGTCTCAGATCGGGACACGAAGTTCATAGGTCACTTTTGGAGGACACTATGGAAGAAGCTAGGGACTGACCTGGCATTCAGTTCTGCTTACCATCCGCAGACAGATGGGCAGACTGAAGTAGTCAACAGAAGCTTGGGGGATCTATTGAGAAGCCTAGTGACTGAGCATCACAGCAGTTGGGATCAGATCCTACCACAGGCAGATTTTGCGTACAATGATTCTATGAATCAGAGTACAGGTAAGATCCTGTTTCAAATTTTGTATGGGACACAGGCGAGAGGAGATTCCGAGCTCAGGGAGTCAGAACAGGATGAAACCAACAGCGCTCGTGCTGAAGAGTTCGCTGAAGAGATGAAAGAACTTCACGCATAGGTGAAGCAGCGATTGCAGAAGGTGAATCAGGAATATAAGTGCAGAGCCAATCAGAGAAAGAAGCAACTTCAGTTTGAAGTTGGAGACATGGTTCTAGCACACTTTAGAAAAGAAAGGTTCCCGAGGGGAACATACAACAAGCTCAAGATGAAGAAAATCGGGCCATGCAGAATTCTGAGGAAATTTTGTGAGAACGCATATGAGCTTGAGTTGCCAGAGGGCATCGGGATATCTCCAATTTTCAATATTTCGGAGTTATACCCATACAGGGTTGATACAACAGACACTGGAACCGAGGAACCAGTAGTCTAGTGGCAGAAGCAATTTCCAGTTGCACAGAAGCCTGAGATGGAGTGCATACTGGATAAAAGAGTTGGAAGGAAGACCAGGAGAAAGCAATATTTTGAGTACCTGGTGAAATGGAAAAATCACCCAGTGGAGGATGCCAGCTAGGAAACAGAGGCAGTGATTCAGAAGCATGGGCAGACTATGCAGGAGATCATGGACAGGAGCCCATGAAATCTTTTAAGCCGAGGAGTATGATGCAGGAGCATCTACGAYGTCATGGAACGAGCAGCGCGGGGATACAGAGATACAGCTGGACAGTGCCAGCACATGCATTTTTGAAACACTTTGGAAAGATTGTTGCGCCGCCATTTAAATGAAGGCATTCAAAGCYGGGCACACTTGTATTATATATAGATAGGAAGGCATTTAATAGTTTTAATGCTGTTAGATAGGAATTAACTGTAGATTAGACAGTTTCTCTTTCGAGAGGGAAAACGGAATATAGGCACACTCCTTGTATCATTGTAGCATTCAAAATCATTCCTTCATTCTGGAGGAAAAAAGTGCAAGCAGAGAACTTGTGAAGAACACCCATGTACAGATTGAATTAATAGAAGAAATACTTTGATTCAATTCTATGGTTGTGTTTGTTTTTTGTGTGTTGATGATATTATGTTGTTGCATACTTGCTTCTTTTTATGCCTTTCTTCTATATGTTGCATATGTTATTGCATGGCAGGTTCGAAACCTGAGGGAATGAGGAAATAGTTCCAATTGTTTCTCTGATTGAGCCAGGAGATTCCTGCATAGAGTGCAGTTGAATTCCTCTGCATAGAGTGCGTTGAGGAGGCTAAGCAGTTGAACTCTTGTTCTCATTTGTCCAGAGTGAATTTGGTTGTTCGAGTCGTGCAGGGGAAGTGCAGGTCGAACTTGAAGTTTTCAGTCGCTAGCTTGAGTGAAAGAAGACATGGATTTCTATGGCTTGGAGCGCCTAGAATTCCAAAGTGATCAACACTTGGAGAGTCATTGAGGCCATGCATCAGAGTGTGCGTAGAACCCCTGAAAGAGGCAGAGGAAATAAGCTCAGGAGGGATAGTTCCTCATACATACCGTGGGAACAAACCTGGGTGAGATTTGAACCAAAAGAAGCTTCGGAGCAAAGCAGGTTTGCAAGGCGGGGAATCATCGGCCAGGAATTGCCAAAAGAAATCGCGAAGTCCCGAGGATCATTGGATCGTGGAAGAGTTGCGAGGGAGATAACCCGTAAGCACAGTCGAGGAGGATAAAAGTCCATCGGGCTTCGGTGGTTTGGCGTTCGGGGTTTGGCGAGGTAAGAGTTATAGCCGTCGATCTTCAGAGGGACACGTGGCCTCAGACCCCGGGAGATCGGGGGTTCGGCGTTCGGGGTTTTTAAATGTAACGGACTTGCGACAGTTGAAATTGTGATCTCGCGATCCTCGATCGCACGAGTGGGAGAAATTATGTGGTAGTGTGGGACCACAAGGCATAGTGGGAGACAGGTGGCGTCAGTTCGGAGTTCGGGGTTCGAAGTTTTGAGTTACATGTGACTACATTCACAGAATTCACAAGATCGTGAATTCCGATTTCCCGATTTCCGGAAGGGAGATCGATGAAGGAACCTACTATGGATAGTGGACTCCCGAGTGGAGTGGAAGAGTACTTAGACTCTTCGGGCCGTGTGTAAGAAGGTCCTGGTGGGAGCGGTCATGCCGTCAAGGGTAGGGTTGCGTCAGCAGTCACGCTGGTAATGGGGTCCTCTGCACTCCCAACAGGTAACATGAGACTGAACCTATACACTGTTATGTGACTATCTCTGAAATGAGTTCCTTCCCCTGGAACCCCTGCCCCTACTAATTGTTCCTTGAGATGGTCGTGGACCTGTCTACGTCATTGGTGATGAACGAGATGTTGCACTCGCTGCCATTGAAATCTCTGCGACTACACTTGTTGGAGCGACTTTGTTACCATATGGAGGTGGCCTTGAGTCCCCTCCCCTAGAAAATGTCCTAGGGGCCTTCCCGACAAATCCAGGACGATCTGGAAAGGTCGACCTCATACCTCCATTCAAGTTCATGTGTTCCTCTGCGTAACCCGCATTTTCCACTGCTTCTGCTACTGAAGACTGGTGGAATGGAATGAAAGGGATCGACGATTGGCTCGATGAATTTTGTGTAAGGTCTCGTGATCTTGACACTTGGATAATCGAAGATTATTCTTTAGGCTAGTACTTTGCTACTATTGATAATTAAACTATTTATAAGTGAATTTATTTGTAAAAGTGATATTTGTGGTGCGTTAGTGTTATTGCTCTTCTTAAGGCACATCGCTTGGTGGGTGATCTTGGGTTCAAAACCCATGGACCCTCTAAAATTTTAATTAAACTTTTAGTGTATTTTAACTTTACACAAAATACACCATTAATTTAATTAAAATTTTAATTTGATAATTAGTTACACTAATAATTTTAAAGTTACATAATTATTTAAAAAAAAAAATTACTTTATACTAAATTATCATAAATTAACTTTAAATTAATTTACCCTAAATTAACCTAAATTATAATTTAGTGTAACCACTTAATTAACTTTAAATTAATTAAATTAAATTAAATTAAACTAAATTATCTTTAAATTAATTTAAATTTAATTATCTTTACACTAAAATAATAAAAAAAATTAAACGAACACGCACACAATTTATAAAAAGAAACTTAAAATTTAAGAAAATCAAAATAATTTAAAAACAAGTGCGGGTAGGCATGGATTCCACGTTCCCGCCTTGCTTCCTCCAACGCCTTCCTTTCTAATCCCTAACTCTACATTTCCTGTCATTTTCTTATGGCTATGCGGTCTGTCGCCATGGTCGTTCCCTCTGCATTTTTTTCTTTCTTTCATTGAACTGGTACATAATCAGTTCTTCCTTGGTCTCCTTCCTCGATTGTCAGGTGATGGCTTGTATTATGTGTGTTGATGAGTTAAGTGAGGAAAGGCCTGGACTCATAGGCTTAGAGTCAGCGCTGGGATCTGTATGTGTAATGGGATATGTACTTTACCTCTTAGGCTACGCGGCAGAGGCATGAACTAGTTCAAGCATATTTTTCTTGGAACAGTGCATTCGAGTACCCCACTTGGGAACTCAAGCAAGCTTGCAACACACAAAAGAAAATGTATCCTTGTAGGAGGTCGTTAGGGTATTTTGTCCATTTTCTCTTCTCTCGTGATCACATTTGAATGGGGAAGATAGTAATTATGCTGGGCAAATTCACACACTTCGGGGAGGAGGACTTAGAATAATTGTTTTTTTTTTTTTTATTGATAAAATAAAAATATTTTTTTGTGTTTATGCAGGTGCTTCTCCTCGGCCATGGCTGGACACTGTGTTCAGGTTGTGTGGTGCACACGACCTTGTCTTGTGTTGTGCACAGGTCGTGCTCCTCCTTCTCGACAGCTTGGGCATTTGGGGCGATAGCTTGTGTTAACCCGTGCGGTGTTGTGGTCGATGCTTGGCACTGTGGATGTAGATTTTGGATTAGGTATAGCGTTGGTTTGATGTATGTTGTAACTTGGGAAGATCATCGATTTGCTCGGCTCTGAAGGCTTAGCGAATGTTTCCTTTCTCGATACTTTGATAATTCCACAATATTTGGTAGGGTTTCAAGAGTTAGCATTATTCTTTCGTTGTCTGTAATCAAGTCACACCTGTTTCAATCTTTTGGAAGAAAGAAAACAAGATATAGTGGTATGATTCTCGCTTTGGGTGTGAGAGGTCATGAGCTCGATTCTCAGAATGCCCCGAAAAAATGTGCATGACCTTTATTGTTTGTGAACAATCGAACACGTAAACAGTCGCGACTTTAAATTCCCTCCTCAATTGAAGGCGTGGGTTCAAGTATGATGGGGGTTCGAAACTGATGATTCATGTGGAAAGGAATCAGGCTTGGCACTTGACATTGTGATTGTGTTGGTTTATTTCTAGATTTTGGGCAGAGAATAGGCGGCCGACCACCTCTGCTTTCTAGATGACGAATTCAACATCCTTCACGTCTGTGACTGACCCATGCCGCACTTTGTTCTACCATATCCCTACTCCTTCTCTTTGGTTACGAGGTGATTGTGGTGCTAATATGTGTAAAACCTTTTTTTTTTGTTCATTTATATATATATATATATAT
>ML776606.1:1887596-1949341 GCA_009831015.1 Picea engelmannii
TCGTTAGTTTGAAATTAGAGTGCTTTAGAGTTCTTTAGGTAGAGGTGCAGGTGGTTGGAATGCTTTGTCGAACCCCCGGGAAGGAGAGTCGACTAGACTTGCTTTGTCGTGTTGCTGGAAGTGGAGGTACTTTTGCAAGAGAGGACGGGGGGAAAGTTTTCCTTCCAAAAGCCAATCTAAATGAGATTTCCAACCAAGCAGATGATTTATTAGAGACAATGGAGGATAGACCTACAGTGCTAGATCATAATTTTTTTTTCACCTAATATATTAGGTAGAGAAAGAAGATCCTTAATACCTAACACTCCTGTGTGAAGGTACTAATGGATTAGCTACGATAATAGGTATACATTTTTAATTAATTAACATTATAATATATTTTAAAAATAAATAGGGATTGTGTCCTTTTATACATTTAGCATAATTATAGCTAATTGTGGAATGCTGTAGATTTATGGGTAAATTGGTATAACACTTGTGTATGTAATGTGATGAAAGGCAATAGAGGTTCAGTTGATTCATTTAAATCTGAAACGAATGTTTTTTTTTTTACTTATATTTATTACTTTTCTGGTTACATACATCTCAATCCATAAAAAAAACAACTGATATTTATTTATTTTCTCTGTCTCTCTTATAGGTGAAAATTGTGTTGTTTTTTTTAGCAGGTAGGTCTGCAATAAAAAAAACAAGCTAAACAAGAGGCTGGAACAGGAATACAATGCTAGATATATTTTTTTTCTATACTCGGATATATTTTGTTGCTATACTCTCTCCTAATCGAGATTCCAATTTCTTAAGTAGTTTTATTTAGGGGTTCATTTCTGGGTTAATTTTGAGTAGCTGGATAGGTCCTTGGCTCCACATTTTGAACGAAGCTCTGATACCATGTGTAGTGGCCAAAAAAATCAACAAGCCTAGTAAAATCCTTACAATTATTCATAACATTTCTAGCATAGAATTTTTGAGTGCGTAAATAATTCATTAGCTTCAAATAAGCATATAAAATTTCAGCAGAATTTAACATTTAACATTTAACTACAACATAAAAATAACTTAGCAATTTCATAAACAAATTACCTTCTTCTGATGCTAATTTCTGTCGATATGATTGTCCCTTCCCTGCTACCTTGTTGTTGCCTTGCTGCTGCCTGATGCACTGACCAACTTTGCCCAAACCGACTAACCTCCCAGCCAGCTAGGAGCAGCCTGTCCATCTCCCTAGCTCCAGGAAACCGAAAGGAATCCTGGTCCCCGTGCCCAAAACACCTAGGAACCCGATGCCCCCTGCAATGATACTCAAAGACTGCAAAAATCCACCACAGAACCAAAAACTATAAGCAAAGAAACTAGAATTCTCGTCCCCCTAAAAAATGCTTCCTCTCCCAAAATGATGATCCCCTTTCCCGTAAGACTCCTCCTGTCATATCCCTCCTTCACCGACCCTTTCCTCCTCATTAATTTCCTTATCCCTACATTCATTATCTTATCCTTTTATTTAATGTTTCTTATCCCCTCTGTATATGTAAGTTTTTAATAACTTAAATTATTAACCCCTTTAACTTATTACCGATTTCATTGAATGTGATATGTAATCAAAAGTTATAAACAATTAATTAATAAATAAATATTTAATTAATATTATTAATGCTAATCAATATTTAATTAAAACCATATTAGGAAAATTAATTATAATTAATAATCCCTATACATCTATTTAAGTAGGGTTGTTAGATAAATAATGGTTGAGATAAGTCTAGACAACGTCATTATATAATTACAATCAAAGAGTTCCAAACCCACTATAGAAAAATAATGTAGTTGACCAAGAAACATTGCCATGGTTTAATCCTTGTGGTGTACCACATGACCAATACACTTGTCTAGTTTCCAAAGAGGCTTTCCAATAAGAAAAGTTAAGCTAATATTGATCAACCAAATGATCTAAATAATTTTGTGGTTGAATGGACAAGTATGATCGCCAATGTTTCTAATGATCAAACAAATGAAAGAATCATTGATCCTACCATCATTGATAGGGAATTATCACCTGATAAATCCCAAGAGGAAGTCAAGAGGAGAATTTGTGAGAAGGATTGGGTTACTTACGAATGTAGTGGTAAACAAATTCAAAAATAAGCCAAAAGTAATCCAACTCAAAGTAACCTAATTTAAAGTCTAACCAATCCAAATCCTAGTAATCAAAATCAAATAAATCCAAGTATGTGATGACATGGAACTCCTAAAGGAATCCAACCAACTCAAGTTATGAAGAAAAAGTGGATACTTTGAAAAAAAAAGTTATGAATTATTTTTCCGTAATTGTATGTTGGATTCTAGGGCATTAAAAATTGTTATGCCAATAAAATTTATGAAAATATTAGGACTTGAAACCACCAAAACTTATAGTAAACAACTTGGTGGTTTCATTCCTTCATGCTAAGATCCTTGAAGAAGAAACCAATGTGAAAAGTAATTTGTTTTAAGAAGTTCTATCATTTAGATATCAAAATGACAGCTTAATGAGAACATACGCATTATATTTTAAGAAAAAAACTAACATTCCATTATTAGTGATTTTTATTTATTTATATAATTTTCCCATGAATTAAGGTTATATATTTTGGAAGATTTAATTCAATTTTCTAAGTTTCAACATTTTACACCATATTGTAATATGTTGTGCATGTACCCAATAATTCTTCCTAGTAACGAGATTGTCTTTTTTTTATAGATTTCTATTACAATTGACATGTGATGAGAGGAAAGAATTCGGTTACATCAACCCTTACATTTTTTCCTTTAAATAAAAGATAATATAGTTTATTCATAATCTCATTAGTTGAGTTTCATTTGCATCATGAATTTCTTACAATACATCCCAAAATACATTTTAAATAAACTCAAATTTAATCACCATGGATTTCATCAATATATACATTGACATAAAACAATGGTCATATAAAAAATGGTTCCATGAATGTAACAACCATTGTATAACTCTATGCATGCAAATCCAATTTTAGATGTTAATTTAAAAAATAAAAACATTATTGTAGAAGTTGCTTGTATAAAAAATTAAGAGAACAATGTTGTCACAACAAAACTATATTTATTGTTCTATATATCAATGCAATTGTAATGATGGCTTTCTTTAAAGTTAAATAAATAAACACACACTAAACTAGGAGTTGATTTGATTCTCATCCAAGAACTTCCTAAAACAACTTTAAAAGACAAATCACATCAAAAAATTTTATACTTGACAACAAATGACTAAATATTAGTACACAAGACAAGTACGGGTGATTTTGAAAATGTATCATAAAAAATAGATGTAGTCCAATAATAACAACTTAATATTTAAAAGTACACGATTAAGGAAAACATAAAAATGGTATTACATAATCACTACCTTTTAAATCCAAATGTATGGACATAATTTTGTCAACGTTGTACTACTTTATAAATCTATAAATGTAATGAACCTCCCATTTCGTTACGACAACTAGCCTCACATAACAAGTGCAATTTTTTTTTTGTGTGTATATGTAGGAAGGTAATAATGACATTATACTCAACATCACAACACGACGACGAACACAACGCATGCAACTCATGCCACAACAAACATAACGACCTAACATAAAAGCACATCAAGCACCTGGAAGCAATGTATGACATTCAACCAACGAAGAATAAGAATGACTACTCACCCGTCCTACCCTGCAATGGTTAGGACCTCCAGGACACATAAGCAGCGCTCAAGCCCAGGTTCCCATTAATTTTGACCATTTAAGGTCTCAGGGTTGACGACTGTGTTGAGGAACAAGGAGGTTTCTACATCTAGCCCGTCACAAGTAGACCAAACCGACTAAGATAAGGACAATCATCCCAACAACTCAACACACCCATAATTCGTTACACACATAACTAGAACCCTTACAGTGAGAAACCAATCACATAAAACGTTTATAAAACCAAGTAAAAACATTAATTAATATTAAATAACAACACCCTCATGGAAAACTCAAGGTAACAAACGAATTCTTCAACCCCAACCAATCACCCAGTCTAAACTAGTCAAGATTACCATCCATTTTAATCGTGGGTTACCATTCTAGCGGGGCACGTCTATTGCAATTTGTCATTGATGTTCAATCTAATTTATCCTTATAACCGTTCTAATTGAGAACTTATAAATTATAAACTGTCGTCAAGGTACCATCTAAATTAGCCATAAGGGCACATCAATTGAGCAAGTCTGAACTTCGTTGTGGTTAACAATTAAAATTTAAATTATAGTATTGCAGTCTGATTTAGCAAGTCTAGTTTAATGAATGTTAAAACTAATGGACAAGTTTGGTCAATTAAATTGAACCATGTCTATTAAATAAAGAGGTGGTCAACCAGATGCTATTAAATGGTTGAAAATGTAAATATATAAAATTTTCAATCCATAAAACTATTGTGTAAAATACAATAAATAGCAACCTAGCTAGGTATCCATAAAACCTACAGGAACCACTCTTTGTAATCATAGAAAGAAAGTGAATTCATCCTGATGTATGAAAAATTAAAGATGTAAATCAAGATATCCATTTAATTAAATCCAAGGATGAACCTTATTTCCATGAATTCAAGTATTACAATAAAATGTCCACCTAAATACACTACCCCTGAAAAGGGTGTATCACTTTGGAAAGAACACACAAATTCAACAATGTTTAATAATAATAAAAATCTTGATTAACTTATTATGAAGATTTACTAATTCATATAATAAACTTATACTTTGCATGTGCTTAAAGAAATTTTGCAAATCTCTTTAAATTTAAAAATAAAAGAGAACATTTAAAAAGGAAAGAAAAAGTCATAATGAGATAGGTATTTGGAGTTGTCTTAACTAAACCATTAAATATCGTGTTTAGATCAAAATAATATTTAAGGCGGTTACAAGATATGGTACCCACACTTATAAAGGCAATCGTTGTGTCATACATCAGAAAAATGTAGGTTGCAAATTCTGGCAATCATTCCCAAACAAAAACAACTCAAACAACAAAAACGCTACGCATCTAAGGGGAAAAATGTGTACAGGGACACACCAAGAAGACATTCAAATTTTTCGACGTTATTAAAGGCAAACGTTGTACCTAAACTGTCAAAACACTCCTGAAATAAACACTCACTCAAGAAGTCACACGGGTATAAAATACCTCAACAATGAAGTTGAGAAAATTGTTTGGAAAAAACAAAGAAGGAATACCACTGAATCGAAACCATGTAACAAAAAAAACAAAAACGCTAAGCAAACAGGAGGACGCACCGAGCAAGGAGTCTTCATCAAAACGCAGTAAACCAACGTAAAATCATTGAGGGAACAAGGGTAAAATGGCGTAAAATGTCAGGGTAAACAAAATGTCCAAATTAAACCAATTCAAGATGTGGCATCAAATCCAGTGTAGACGATGAGCCCACGGAATTTAGATGAGATTTCAATAACAATCGTGGTTATGACGTGCGATTACAACCTTTTGCAATGATTAGAGATAGAAGATAACAATTAATAAAATGCAAAAACTGTATTAAATCATTTATCAAATCCAGAGATCAGAAGCATGACATCGCGGGAAAGGAGTGAAGGCATAGAATAAAAACATAGAGAAAAAATAATTTTGTCTCGCAGAAGAAAAATAGTAGGAGAGAAAATATGTGGTGAATTCTAATCATAAGCGAGACAGAGAGTTAAAATTCTCCATCAGTAAATAAAATGCAGGGTTAGTATTTTACATCTATCACATAATTACAATCGTTGAAGTATTATTTTACATCCATTACCTAATTCTAATAGAAGAGGTAATATTTTTACATCAGTTACATGATTACAATTGCAGAAGTAATAAAAACAAGTTAACCCAACAAGAAACAAAATGCAGATTGAAGTTAAATACGTTTTACATCTCGGGATACCAATATAAAAATGTTGACAACAGTAAGAGAATGTTAGGGCCATAAGGATAACTCATCGAAAGGATCGCAGGGATTCTATCAGTTAGGGGGCAGAAAAATAAACTACAAGGAAGCAAGATAATCCATACACAAAGTTCGTACTGGAGGGTGCAAGTCAAACAATAAGGCAGGGACAACCACAAAGGTAGACAACTTGATAGGTTCTTCCTTTGCTTCATCATCCTCGCACAGAAAAGCAGGGCGTTGAGATTGATAGGTCTTTTAATGCTAAGGTGATGACTGTAGATCAGGCTCATGGCCGACTGCTCAGATGAGGACTGGTGAGCTAGGGACGAAGGCTAAAAAACCTCAAGGTCACAATCAACATAGCAAGGTGGTCAAGACATGCGGGGAAAAGAAGCCATGGGAGTCAACCTATCATCGAGCTAGGCTAAGAAAAGTTTCAATCATTCATTTAAAAAAAACATTAGTTTACTTCTCCATTAAATAAGCAAGTCCAAGCATAAGTCCTAATACATTCTACCATAAACAAATGAAGAGAGCGTACCGTTTCCTGATCACCCACTCTGAATGATGTCCCGCGCACTCCGCGCAACTCTCACTTGCTGACCGACGAGACTTCATCGGTACGTCCCAACCAATGCTAGGGGTACTCTTCTTCCCCCTTAGCTCCCCAAGCCACAAAGGGGCCACACAAACACTATCCAGAGATTTTGACTAGCTCCCAGCTCGTCTCACAAGGCCTAGCTACCACTCCTCACCGAGATGGGTATCCCAACTCCCACAAGTTAAATCAATCAAGTAGATAATTCTGCAGCGTAACATTACACAAACAGAAGATGATCCTTCATTCTTCTCCTTCCTTCATTATATAGAGTTTTAAACTTCCTTTCTTTCCTAAAATCTCATTTAATTAAAGTTTTAAAAATAAATTCCTAAAACTTCTTCTCCGTACAAGTGTTTGCCATCCCCTACATTCCTCCATAAATTAATTTCTTTAATTAATTAATTATCTTTATTTCCCTCACCCACCTAGAGTTACTCCTAGAATCACTCCTAGGTGTCCCCAAATTCTCTTATAGGTTTTAATGTCTTTCCCTATTATTAAATTGCTAATTTAGTTTAAATTAGAAAGCTCTTAAATGGTAGATTCTTTACTAAGTTTGACTTTCCGCGTTTTCCCTTATGTTCCCCTTTTTCCTTTTTTATGTTTACCTCTTTTCCTAGTTTCCTAATATCTTAGATTTTCCCTCTTTCCCCTTTTTCTTAGAACTCAAAAAGGCAGGTGTGGAAGTTAACCCTTTTTCCCTTTTCTCATTTAATTAGTATATTTTAAATTATCAAATTAATAAAACAATTAATTCCCTTTTTAAATTTTAATCCAACAGATTTTTTTTGAAACAATTAATTTCTTACTCCCTTCATGTTACAAGATTTAACGAAGATCATAATTATTATTTAAGTGGTTTTTATTATTATTATTATTATTATTATTATTATTATTTATAGAGAGATAAAATTCTACCACTAGCATAGTTTAGAGTTAAACCTTAAATTTTTGTCATGGGCGACATTTTATTACGAAAAATGTTTTAAATTTTCTTAACACGTTATTCATCCTAAGGCCATCTAGTTTCATTCCTCTATCATCAACAACGCGATGTGCCCTTCAGGACGCACTAGGTGCTCCAAGGGTGCCACTCGCCTTAATATGTTTCCCTTGTGTGACGTGCCCTTCAGGATGCACTACATGCTCCAAGGGTGCCACTCGCCTCTTGACTGACTTGGTAGACATAAAAAACCCTTGGAGTAAAAACTCCGCTAGGTGAACTTGTGGGAGACTAATGGCCTCTAAGGAATAAGGCCCCCGCCTTATTGTACACCCCTTAGAATAACTGTGAGCGACTGTCCCAGTCTTCCCTCACGGCATCATGGGTCCTCTCGAACTAGGTAAATGTTAACCTAGAGTTTGAGCCACGCCGGGAGTGCTAGTAGGTTGTGGAAGGGCTGATTTCCACACCTCTCCCTCAACATCTCTAGAATTCGTGCGTGACCCCTTTACTCCACATGTGAGTCTGGTCGGAAAGCTATCGTCATCCTCCATCATCGATAAATCATGTCAGAACATATCCATATCATATCATCTAATCATATGCACTAATATCACAGTAAAAAAGTCAAACATCAATGGTACACTGCCTAACTCAATTCAGAGTCCAAGGGGTTCCATCGATGCCTCTGCATCCTTGAGATCCAAAATCCTACACACTCAGTAAAACCGAGTCAATAGAACCTGTCTATGTCAATGCAGTAAAACAACATCTCATCAACCCATAACGCCTCATAATCAAAATGAAAATTTTTAATACCATAATAATCCCGATCACTTGTGAGAAAGTGTCCTCAAAGAAAAAGTTTGCTCAGTGCGCCAGAGCGGAATGTTACATACACCCCCTCTTGGTCTAAACTTCGTCTTGAAGTTTCACAGTATAAATGCCTAAATAAAGTGTATCACAGTATCATACGTCTATCTATCAAACAAAAATGGAAACTACTGGCGCATATAATATGCGTCATCCCATGTCACCGAGTGCGGACTATAATTGTCCCACTGGAACATGACCTACTCTATCGTTAGACGCCGTAGTTGTCGAACGCGATGATATAGAATGCAGATCGACTCAGCTGTGAGTGCCCCCTCGTCCGATACCTGCAAGGAACTTATGTCAATAACACGTGTAGGATCACTGATATAATGTCTCAAAATTGATATATGAAAAACATCATGCATACACCTCAGAGAATCAGACAAGGCTAGTCAATAGGCCACAGGCCCCTTTCTCTCCACAATCTCAAAAGGTCCCACAAACCTAGGAGAGAGTTTTTCTCCCTTCCCAAACTTGATCGAACTCTTATGCAGTTTAACCCACAAGAAGACTCGATTGTCGACCTCGTAACTACAGTCAACATGGTTCACATCCGCATAACTCTTCTGTCGATCATGGGCTTCTTTAATCCTTTGTCTTATTGTTTTCATTTTCTCTTCCCTTTATTGGATCACTTCTGGTCCCACTAGGACCCTATCCTCAAGCCGATCCCAACTCAAAGGCGTTCGACACGGTCGCCCATAAAGAAACTCGAAAGGCGCCATGTTAATGGTGCTCTGGTAACTGTTGTTGTAAGAGAACTCCACTAGTGGCAAGAATTCCTCCCAATGCTTTTGTTGCTCCATCACGTACATGCGCAACATGTCCTCCAAGGTCTATTTTATTCACTCGGTCCACCCGTCAGTCTTTGGGTGATATGCAGTACTAAAGTTAAGTTGGGTTCCCAAGGCCTCTTGGAAGCTCATCCAAAATCGTTCAGTAAACATTGATCCTCAATCGGATATAATCCTTTTAGGCATGCCATGTAGCCTCACAATATCACTAATGAAAACTCTAGCTATGTCAGGTGCCTAATACGTCATACACACATGAATAAAGTGAGCACTCTTCATCAAAGTGTCTACTACTACAAAAATTGAGTCATGTCTCCTTGCCATCAGTGGAAATCCAACAATAAAATCCATTGAAATAACCTCCCATTTCGATTCTGGAATAGTGTGTTGTTGTAGTAATCCTGCTGGGTGTCTATGTTCAACATTTACCTGCTAACATTCTAGAAATATAGCCACATAGTTGACTATGTATGCCTTCATTCCCTTCCAGAAGAATAAGGGTTTAAGTTCTTCCCTCATCTTCGTGACTCCTGGGTAAGCCATGTAAACTTCTCTATGAGCCTCGCTCAGGATCAACATCCTCAACTCGTCATTCGGTGGTACGTAGATCTGATTGTTAAACCTCAATAAACCATCACCATCAAATGAAAATCCTTCAAATCGTGGTACCATCATTTTGTTTTGTCTGATAAAACCCTCGACCTCTTTGTACCAGTCATCATCACGCTGTAAGGTTAGAATCCTTTCACGTAGATTCGTTTGAAGAGGCAGCAAAGAAAATATGCGTGGTCTTCGACTAAATGCGTATGCCACTCAGATCATTGTTCATTTTAGGTAAGTAATCTTAAATTTATACTTGCTAAGAAATTTCGACCAACGTCATTGTCACGCGTTCAGGTCGCTTTACATAAAGATGTGTTGTAGTCCACAATGGTCAGTCTTTAGTTCAAATTGTTTTCCAACAAGGTAGTGTCTCCAAACCTTTAAGGAATATACGATGGTTAACAAATCTAAATCATGTGTCACGTAGTTCTCCTCATGCCTTCTCAGTTTCCTTGAAATGTAAGCGATCACTCATCCATCTTGCATCAAGACTCTACGTAATCCTTCCTTGGATGCATGAGTGCATACCAAGAAGTGTGTGTCCATGTACGGGACCTTTAGTATCAGTGTTGTTGTCAACAAATCCTTGAGCCTCCGAAATTCTTCCGCGCATTTCTCGGTCCAGACAAACTTCTTGTTTTTCTTCTACAATTCCATGATCGGATTTTCTATCTTCAAAAATCCCTCGATGAACCATCGATAGTATCCTGCTAAACCCATGAAGCTATGCACTTCTGGGACATTCGTCGATGTAGGCCATTCCATGATAGCCTTGAACTTTGTTGGATCCAGGATGATGCCTTCGTCGGAGATGAAATACCTTAAGTAGTGAATCTTCTATCGATAAAATGAGCATTTAGACAACTTCCCATACAATTTGTGCTCTCCTAGACACTGTAGTACCAATCGTAAGTGCTCATCATGCTCCTTCGTCGTCTGAGAGTAAATCAAAATATCCACAATGAATACTTGGACGAACTTGTCCAAGTACTCACGAAACACCCCATTCATCAAACTCATAAATACCCCTAGGGAATTTGTCAGTCCAAATGGTAAAACAGTAAACTCGTAATGTCCAAACCTCATCTTAAAGGTGGTCTTAGGGACGTCATCTTCCTTAATCCGTAACTGGTGATACCCTGATCACAAATTGATCTTTGAGAACACCGTCACACCCTTCATTTGATCAAACAGATCATCAATCCTAGGCAACAAATATTGATTCTTGATCGTGTCCTTGTTCAAATGATGGTAGTCAATGCAGAGCCTCCATGACCCATCCTTCTTTCGTATCAAAATAACAGGTGCACCCCATGGTGAGACACTAGGAAGTATCAGTCCCAGGTCCAACTATTCCTTTAGTTGCATTCTCAACTCTTGTAACTCTGGGGTTGACATCCCATAAGGCGTTCTAGATATCGGTTCGATTCCTGGTTTTAGGTTTATAGTAAAATCCAATTCCCTCTTCAGCGAAATCCCAAGTAACTCCTCTAGAAACACGTCCGCAAAATCTCTCACCACCGAAAGGTGTTCTAGACCTTCCACTACTCCCTTCTTGTTTAACGCAAGGATCACATAAATCTTGCACCCCTTGCACACGTTCTTCCAAAGTTGCAAAGAAGAGACGAACCTCAGGAAAATTCCCTAGTTCCAGCCTACAATCACACTTCTCTGTCCCTCGTCATCAACCAATATCATTTGTTTTGTCTTACAGTTGAGTATCGCCTCATGTGATTCCAACCAATCCATACCAATCACGACGTCATAAGATCCTAAGATCGTGACGTATTGGTTGGCCCTGGTGACAAACTCTCCCAGGTTAAGGGTACGTCTAGTAACCTTTCCTCCAACCTTTTGTTTGTCCCTCGAAGCCATCTATACGAAGCTAAACCCATCCTGTTCGACTGCCTTTACCTTAATCCTTTTTAACATTGCACCAGAAATGAAACTCTCGGTAACACCGTGATCTATCAAAATACTAAGGGTTCGGTTAGGGATGGTACCTATCGTCTCAAGCACAGTCGACTGGTGTTATGCCTGGTAGTTATTCACCATTGCATGAATCCAATGGGCCTTGCCCATATCTCCCACGGTAGTGGGTCTGGCTAATCTAGATGCTCTAGTCCTCTCCACCGGGAAATCGTGCTGGTAGTGTGGCTCCCCACACGTCCAACACCCCTTCTTCAGCCCAGTAGTCCTGGTACCTGAAGTAGAAGATGATCGCCCACTGGCCTAGAATCCTGGTTTGTTCTGCTGAACAGGACTAAACTGTTGCTACTCCAGTTGACACTGTTATTGATGATGTGGTCCCTGATAAGGTGTTTGTTACTGAGGCGTCGGTCGTCGAGGTGTAGTGAAAGTGGATCCCCTATAGAAGAAATGATATCTCGGCGTATGTCTGGCTGGTGTCTAATGTTGTTGTGCTCCAGATGACACTTGCCCTGCTAGTCTCACTGGAGTCCTGGTCTGACCCCCACTGGTAAGATCCTTCTCTACTATGAGGGCCTTCTGGATGACATTTTTCAAGGTTTGAGGCATCAAAATCCCGACCTTTTCACGTATGCTGTCGTTAAGACTGAAAATGAACCTGTTGACCTTAAGTTTTAAACTGTTAAGGTGCGGAGCATACCGGAACAACTCCATAAAACATGCCTCGTACTCGGGTACCATATGACCGCCCTATCGTAAGGCGTTGAACTCATTGAGTTGAAGCTCAATGAATTCCTCTAAAAGGTACCTCTCTCGGAACCATTCCTCGAACAGTTCCCATGACACATCTTCGATGGCCATGTTTAGCTGCGGTAGGAGTGTCTTCCACCATAGAAGAGCGCTCCCCTTTAGTTGAAATACTGCCATGCAAACCTTCATGTTGGCGATATAATCACGAAGTGAAAAGAGCATCGCCATATTCTCCAACCATGCATCGGTGGTTGTGCCATCCGGGGCACCAAAGAGCTCAAGAAATTTGACCTTCTCGAGTTCACGGTGAATGCTACCAGTACTAACGAGATTGTGCGGCAGAACCTCAGGGAATTCCGACGCCCTAGCCTCATCTCTGTCCAAATGGCTGATCAGTGCCTCAAACATGTGCTGAAAAGATCTCATCATTCCGACTACATCACCAACTGCTATCCGAGAACCTGCTCGTCTCCCTGGGGGTTAGACCCCTCAGGCGTGGATGCTACTGGAGTCGTCGTGCCTCCTCGCCTAGAACCTTGTCGTCTAACTATGCGACGTCCTCTAACCATGATTACCTGCACGAATACAAGTCAACTCAATTAGTGACATTATAATCAAATCATATCAACGATATCCGTAGTGATCCCAAGTCGCGGGTTGAACCGGCTCTGATACCATATGTAACGAACCTCCTGATTCGTTATGACAACTAGCCTCACATAACAAGCGCAATTTTATTTTTTTTGTGTGTGTAGGAAGGTAATAATGACATTATACTCAACATCGCAACATGATGAAGAACACAATGCATGCAACTCACGCCACAACAAACATAACGACCTAACATAAAAGCACATCAGGCACCTGGAAGCAATGTACGACATTCAACCATTGAATAATAAGAATGACACTCAAGCCCAGGTTCCCATCAATTTTGACCATTTAAGGTCTCAGGGTTGGGGACTATTCTAAGGAACAAGGAGGTGTCTACATCCTGCCCGTCATAAGAAGACCAAGCCTACTAAGGTAAGGAAAATCATCCCAACAGCTCAACACACCTAGAATTCGTTACACAGGTAACTAGAACCCTTACAGTGAGCAACCAATCACATTAAACATTTATAAAACCAAGTACAAACATTAATTAGTAATAAATAACAACACCCTCATGGAAAACACAAGCTAACAAACGAATTCGTCAACAACCCCAACCAATCACCCAGTCTAAACTAGTCAAGATTACCATCCATTTTAATCGTGGGTTACCACTATAGCGGGGCATGTCTATTGCAATTTGTCATTGATGTTCAATCTAATTTATCCTTATTACCGTTCAAATTGAGAAATTCTAAATTATAAACTGTCGCCAAGGTACCATCTAAATTAACCATAAGGGAACATCAATTGAGCAAGTCTAAAATTTGTTGTGGTTAACAATTGAAATCTAAATAACAATATTGCAATCTGATTTAGCAAGTCTAGTTTAATGAATGTTAAAACTAATTGACAAGTCTGGTCAATTAAATTGAAGGATGTCTAATCAAATGAAGAGGCGGTCAACCAGATGCTATTAAATGGCTGAAAACGTAAATATATAAAATTTTCAATCCATAAAGCTACTGTGTAAAATACAATAAATATCAACCTAGCTAGGTATCCATAAAACCTGCAGGAACCACTCTTTGTAATCATAGAAACAAAGTGAATTCATTCTGATGTATGAAAAATTAAAGATGTAAATCAAAATATACATTTAATTAAATCCAAGGATGAACCTTATCTCCATGAATTCAAGTATTACAATAAAAGCTCCACCAAAATGCACTACCCCTGAAAAGGGTGTATCACTTTGCAAAAAACACACAAATTCAACAATGTTTAATAATAATAAAAATATTGATTAACTTATTATGAAGATTTACAAATTCATATAATAAACTTATACTTTGCATGTGCTTAAAGATATTTTGCAAATCTCTTTAAATTTAAAAGTAAAAGAGAACATTTAAAAAGGAAATAAAAAGTCATAATGAGATAGGTATTTGGAGTTGTCTTAACTAAACCATTAAATATCATGTTTAGATCAAAATAAGTTTTAAGGCGGTGACAAGATATGGTACCCACACTTATAAAGGCAATCGCTATGCCATACGTCAGCAAAATGCAGGCAGCAAATTATGGAAATCATGCCCAAACAACAGCAACTCAAACAACAAAAACGCTACGCATCCAAGGGGAAAAACGTGTACAGGGAGACACCAAGAAGACATTCAAATTTTTTGGCATTATTAAAGGCAAATGTTGTACCTAAACTGTCAAAACGCTCCTGAAATAAACACTCACTCAAAAAGTCGTACAGGTATAAAATCGCTCAACAATGAAGTTGCGCAGGTAAGCAAAAGGTGATCAAAATCCTCAAGCCGTCAGTATGAGGAACACACAAGACTGAGGGTGCAAATTCTTCTGGCAGTCTTACCCAGAAATTCAGGAAGGAGACGGACGCATCGGATGGTGTAGTGTCTTCGAAATTTCACAGGCAGTCTTTAAGGAAAGAAAACCATGGGGACAATCGGAAGGCGCAGAGCCTTAACCCTCCTGAAAATACAGTGGGAAACGAGACTGAGACAAAAGAAATCAAATGCAGAGAGCACTAAAAATCGCAGAGGTAGTATGTGCTTTGTTTCAACGTGGATTGATTGGTTTCATTCGGAATAAGGTGCTCTGGGAAGGATAGTGTTTGCTGCGATAGACAGAGAAGTGTGATCATAACTGTATAGTGTGCACTAACCAGATAGAGCTCATTCTTTTTCAAAATAAACAGTATTTGGAAGGACAAAAGGTTGATTCGAATAATGATATGCAATCATACCCGTTGTTTGGATGGGTTACGATTCTCAGGAAAAATTACAGAAGAAGGAAGTTGAGAACATCCTTTGGAAAATGCAGAGAAGGAATACCACCGCATGGAAACCATGTAACAAAAAAACAAATGCTAAGAAAACAGGAGGACGCACCGAGAAATGAGTCTTCATCGAAATGCAACAAACCAATGTCAAATCATTGAGGGAACAAGGGTAAAATTGAGTAAAACACCATGGTAAAAAAAATTTCAAAATTAAACCAATTCAAGATGTGGCATCAAATCCAGCATAGACGATGAGCCTAGGGAATTTAGCTGCGATTTCAATAACAATCGTGGTTATGACGGGCAATTACAACTTTTTGCAATGACCAGAGATAGAAGATAACATTTAATAAAACGAAATAACTGTATTAAATCGTTTATCAAATCTAGAGATCAGATGCATCACATCATGGGAAAGGAGTGTAGGCATAGAATAAAAACATAGAGAAATAATAACTTTGCCTTGCATAAGCAAAATAGTAGGAGAGAAAATATGTCGTGCATTCTAATCATAAGCGAGATGCAGAGTTAAAATTCTCCATCAGTAAATAAAATGCAGGGTTAATATTTTACATCTATCACATAATTACAATCGCTAAAGTATTATTTTACATCCATTACCTAATTCCAATAGAAGAGGTAATATTTTTACATCAATTACATGATTAAAATCGCATAAGTAATAAAAACAAGTTAATACAACAAGAAACAAAACACAAATTGAAGTTAAATATGTTTTACATCTCAGGATACCAATATAAAAATGTTGACAATAGTAAGAGAATGTCAGGGCCATATGGATAACTCATCGAAAGGATCATCGAGATTCTATCAGTCAAGGCACAGAAAAATAAACAACAAGGAAGCAAGATAATCCATACCCAGAGGTCGTACTGGAGGCCGCAAGTCAAACAATCAGGCAAGGACAACCACAGAGGTAGACATCTTGATAGGTTCATCCTTCACTTCATCATCCTCGCACATAAAAGCATGGCATTGAGATCCATAGGTCTTTTAACACTAAGTCGACGACCGTAGATCAGGCTCATGGCTGACTGCTCAAGTGAGGAATGGTGAGCTAGGGACGAAGGCTAAACAATCTCAAGGTCACAATCAACACAACAAGGTTCTCAAGACATGCGGGGAAAAGAAGCCATGGGAGTCAACCTATCATCGAGCTAGGATAAGAAAATTTTCAGTCATCCATTTAAAAAAAACATCAGTTTACTTCTCCATTAAATAAGCAGATCCAAGGATAAGTCCTAATACATTCTACCATACAAAAATGAAGAGAGTGTATCGTTGCCTGATCATCCACTTTGAATGACATCCCGCGTGCTTCGAGCAACTCTCGCTTTCCACCTGACGAGACTTCACCGGTACCTCCCAGCCAATGCTAGGGGTACTCTTCTCCCCCCTTAGCCCCCCAAGCCACAAAGGGGCCACACACACACTATCTAGAGATTTTGACTAGCTCCCAGCTTGCCTCACAAGGCTGAGCTACCACTCCTCACCAAGCTGGGTATCCCAACTCCCACAAGTTAAATCATTCAAGTAGATAATTCTGCATCGTAACGTTACGCAAACAGAAGATGATCCTTCACCCTTCTCCTTCCTTCATTATATAGAGTTTCAAACTTCCTTTCTTTCCTAGATTCTCATTTAATTAATGTTTTAAAATAAATTCCTAAAAAATCTTCTCCGTACAAGTGTCCCCCATCCCCTACATTCCTCCATAAATTATTTTCTTTAATTAATTAATTATCTTTATTTCCCTCACCCACCTAAAGTTACTCCTAGAATCACTCCTAGGTGTCCCCAAATTCTCTTATAGGTTTTAATGGATTTCCCTGTTATTAAATTGCTAACTTAGTTTAAATTATAAAGCCCTTAAATGGTAGATTCTTTACTGAGTTTGACTTTCTACTTTTTCCCATATTATCCCCTTTTTCCCTTTTTATGTTTACCTCCTTTCCTAGTTTCCTAATATTTTCCCTCTTTCCCCTTTTTCTTAGAACTCAAAAACGCAGGTGTGGAAGTTAACCCTTTTTCCATTTTCTCATTTAATTAGTATATTTTAAATTATCAAAGTAATAAAACAATTAATTCCCTTTTTAAATTTTAATCCAACATATTTTTTTTGAAATAATTAATTTCTTACTCCCTTCATGTTACAAGATTTAACGAATATCATAATTATTATTTAAGTGGTTTTTATTTTTATTTTTATTATTATTATTATTATTTTTATAGAGAGATAAAATTTTACCAATAGCAAAGTTTAGACTTAAACCTTAAATTTTCATGATGGGCGACATTTTATTAGGGAAAATGTTTTAAATTTTCTTAACATGTTATTCGTCCTAAGGCCATTTAGGTTCATTCCTCTATCATCAACAACGCGACGTGCCCTTTAGGACGCACTAGGTGCTCCAAGGGTGCCACTCGCCTTAATCTCTTTCGCTTGCACGACATGCCCTTCAGGATGCACTACATGCTCCAAGGGTGCCACTCACCTCTTGACTGAATTGGTAGACATAACAAACCATTGGAGTAAAAACTTTTCCAGGTGAACTTGTGGGAGACTAAGGGCCTCTAAGGAATAAGGCCCCTGCCTTATTGCACGCCCCTTAGAATCATTGTGAGCGACTTTCGTAGTCTTTCCTCATGGCATAGTGGGTCCTCTCGAACTAGGTAAATGTTAACCTACAGTTTGAGCCACGACGAGAATGCTAGTAAGTTGTGGCAGGGCTGCTTTCCACACCTCTCCCTCAACATCTCTAGTAGCCATGCGTGACCCCTTTACTCCACATGTGAGTTTGGTCGGCAAGCTATCATCAACCTGCATCATCGATAAATCATTTCAGAACATATCCATATTATATCATCTAATCAGATGCACTAATATCACAATAAAACAATCAAACCCCAATGGTACACTCCCTGACTCGATCTAGAGTCCAATGGGTTCCATCGATGCCTCTGCATCCCCGAGGTCCAAAATCCTGCACACTTAGTAAAATCGAGTCAATAGAACTTTTATATGTCAATGCAGTAAAACAACATTTCATCAACCCATAATTCCTCATAATCAAAATCAAAATTTTTAATAGCATAATAATCTGGATCACTTGCGAGCAAGTGTCCTGAAAGAATAAGTTCACTCAGTGCGTCAGAGCAGGATGTTACAATAAATCCAAATGTATGACTAATTTCTTTCCTAATTTTGTCAAGGTATATTGTAAATAGACAGGGCCATATTCGACCCTGTACATGGACAGGGCCGAATATGTCCCTGTCCATGTATAGGTATAGGCCACAATTCAGCCCTGTACCTGTATATGGACATGGCCATATTACAAGGTAATGTGTTCTATAAGGTGTGATATGTAATAGATAAAGCATGTAGTGTCTATATAATCTAGGTTCACTATTAACTATGACTCTATGCTTATAGATCTCAATATAAGTAGAACCATAATAAGGATTAATTGATGTAATCACGAGGTATATACTACCTATTGTTGTCTTAGATATAATGTAATGATTATGGAAACAACTAGTATCCATATTAAGTTGATGATAATTCGGCCCTGTCCATGTACATGTATAGGCCTAAATTCGGGCCTATACCTGTACATCAACAGGGCCATATTCAACCATGTCCATGTACAGGTACATGCCCAAATTTGGGCCTGTACCTATACATGGACAGGGTCAAATATGGCCCTGTCAACAATCTAAAAAAACAAACTTAATTCCTAACTTAAAAATATAAATTATATTTCTATTATAAATTTTAATTCTATTATAGTAATTAAATCTAATATAAACATACCTTATTGACACCCGTTGCTCCAATGTCTACAACACCGCCACTGCTCCAATGTCCACCACCTGTTCGCCTTTAACAAACGCCCCCAACACAACAACCTCTCGACACAATAGCAGAGAACTCCCCTCTAAGACAACAACCTCTCGACACAACATGCTCTCAGAACAACATCCTCTTGGCACAAAAACACAACAACCTCTCGGCACAACAACACAACAACCTCTCGGCACAACAACACAACAACCTCTCAGCACAACAACACAATAACCTCTCAACACTCTCAGCACAACAACAACAAAAAGCTCTCCAAACTCGCAAAAACTATGACAGGTGTGATGTGAAGAAAATATATTAACATTTGTTTGGAGGAAAAATGTTTCGGCCGAACGACGTTTTGGTCGAAACATTTTGTTGGCCGGAATATCTTTTGGCCGAAAAAGCATTACCGGATGAAAAAATATCTATCTGGCTAAAAATGTACACTGAAATCAAGGACCTCGTGAGGGTTTCGTTCAATTTGACGTTCAAAGGTTCACATGAAAGATTTTTTGGCCAAAAAGTAGTACTTTCAACTGAAAAACTTAATAAGTTCGGCCGAAAAAATTATTTTCAGAATTTTGGAGACCCGATTGTCATGAAAGTGTAACCCACCTTAACGATTCCACTCCACAGGATTACTAGGGAATACTGTCATTCTCCCCATACATGTTCAAGTGGTCAAGTATAAGATCCAATCACATGTTAGAAAGAAAAAGAACTAGATGCACATATGCAAAGGTTTTGAGAATTAGAGTGAGACATACCATGATACCTGGACTCATTACCTCATGGAGTAAGAACCATCTCTGATACAGGACCAAGCTGAGGTGATGGATCTTGCTGCTGCTGGAAAAGTGGAGGTGCTTAAAGGAAGAAAATATGGGCCCTCCAGGGCCATTCTCAATTCGATCTGGCTCTCGGTACTCCATGTCTAGGACATGTGGGCCTTGAGACATAATCTCCTAGTTATCTGTAAAAGTGGGGGATAATAGGTCCAAAATTCTACTTTCCAATTTTTAGGGTTTTTTTTTCCGTTTTTAGGTCTTATTTCACTCTTTAGAATGCTCATGATACAAATGATGTGTTTTCTTTAACAATATCGTAGGATTGAGAATAAAACCACAATAGAGACCCTGTTATTTGTTGATTTCTTGCAAATTCGACTTTCATATTTTGTTAACATAAACTATAGGATATGGTAATGTACCAACACACACCATGGATATAAAAACATTTTCCAATCAAAAAAATTTATATTTTCCTTTTGACTGATGAAATTTTGTATTTTGTATTTTTTTAAGATACAACTCAAATTGTATGATAGTGGCTATGCCTTTCTTGTTTTTTTGTTATAGGTCACTAAAATTTAAGATAGATATGTAAAGTTGTTCCATCTCTCAAAACCATTAATTTTTCATTCCTTGAGGTATATAACAATGTAAGTTTTTGTTATATAAATAAAAATATTAATATTCCCAACACACACATATATAATAGGAAACCTTTGTCTTCTTAAAAATGATATAAATCTACCATAACTTAATTTAGCTTATAACATAAATAAAGCCCAATATTATGATCATGTACCATTGCATACATTAAATGTCAACAATCATTCCATTGCATAGATTACAAGTCAACAATCATTCCATATCATGTAAGTGATCAAAATGTCACTCAACAACAATTTGAAAGAATTCATCACATCGCTTAATTAATGTTACTAAAAATACAAAGGGAAAAAGAACTTTATTATATCCAAACCGCACATCACATTACTCTCTTAATATTAATACATACATATTGTAATAAAATATCTTCCATATCTTAATATGGAATTCCTCAAAGACAAATTTGCATTAATGTTACGAACGAGAAAAAGAACATAAAAAAACAATTATCCCAACCTTGTATCACACTACTTCCTTAATCTGAATAAGGATATCTTGTAATAAACTAGGGTCCATATTCTAATATAGAATTCTTCGAAAATGCATTTCCATTCTAATATTTTTGAAATAACATAGTTATATTGATAATATAAAAAAAATTGAAATAACATAGTTTTATGGTAAAAATTGTATTTTTATGGTTTAATTTATCAATTTGTTTTAAATTTTTTTTATTATTTATACATCCATACACCCAATGATAAAAATAAATTATTATTTATAATATAAAGATTTTTAAAATAACATAGTTTTATTATAAAAATTGTATTTTTATGGTTTAATTTATCAATTTCTTTTAAAAAGAAATTATTATTTATACATCCATACAGCCAATGATAAAAAGAAATTATTATTTATACATTCATACACCCAATGATAAAAGTACATGTTCCATATCAAATATATCGAAATTTTCTAATTTCGCCTAACTAAATTACATAATAGAGGTTCTCACACAGTAAGCAAATACACAACATTTGAGTTATATCAAACATCTAATGAACATAAAGCAACCTGCCATAATACAAAATAATGAAATGTATGAATAGTTCAAAATTTGTGCGAAATAGTGAAATATATGAATAGTTGAAAATTTTAGTTGCCTGAATGTTAAATAAAATACGAGTTGTTCTTCACAAAGTGCCTTGAAAATAATATCTGATATCAAACATCATTCTAAAAGAGACAACAAAATCCAAGTAGGTCGTATTATCCATGAAAAATATCATGAAAAATATTGCAACTATGGGTTGTTTCTTTAATTCCCATGAAATTAGATGGGTACCCAAATAAAAATCATAACAAAATGTGTTTTTCACGTCATAATCACAATTTGTCTACTCTACTAGTGAATAGTCTTCAAAGGTTTTATACCATAAACCAAAGTTAAGTGTACATGAAACATATATTAATATTCTTTTTCCAACTTTCTAGTGAGAATCATTTGAGGATTCCATAAATCTTGAAACAAAGCTTGTTGCAACCATTTAATTAGATCTAGTTGTAGTAAGTTACATTAAACTACCAACTAGCCTCTTATATAATGTAGAATCAACGGTTGAACCTTCATCTCATTTGTTCAACTTTGGTCCTAATGGAATAGATGTTTTTGTTGGTTTACATATATCCATTCTAAATCTCTTTAGAATGTTTTTAGCATACTTTTGTTGATAGAACAAAATACCATGAGTAGATTGTTCAACTTCAGTACCCAAAAAATACTTCATGAGTAAAAGATCAGTGACATCAAACTCATTTTTCATGGGCTTTCAATTCATCTTACATGAATTTTTTTATGTGAATCATATCATCAACATAAAGACAAACAATAAGTGTTTTACCTTGATGATCAATTTTTGTATACAGAGTTTGCTCATTGCTACTCCTAATGAATCCCTTGTTGATCATATAGGAGTCAATTCCACTATACCAAGATCTTGGATCTTGCTTCAAGCCATAAAAATATTTCTTCAACCTGTACTTTTTGTCCTCTTGTCCTTTGACTTTATAACTAGCTGGTTGATCCACATAAACTTGTTTTTGCAAAATGCCATATCATAAGGTTGACTTTAGATATAACTAAGAGAATTTCCATTTGTTCTGATTTGTAGTAGCCAAACTCATTCTTATTGTGTCTAACCTTTCTACTGGAGAAAAGGTTTCTCCATAATCTATACCACATTTGTTGAGAGAAAACTTCGGCAACCAACCTTGCCTTATGTTTCTCTATGTTTCCTTTCTCATTAACCTTTGTTCTATAAACCAAGGGTGATTTTAAGGATGGAAATTTATTTTAAAATGTAGAAACCTTGGAGAATCTTACTAATCCTTCATATGCCAACCATAAATGTTTGGCGATATATTTGTAAAAATATTCAAATTTCTAAGGATTTTATATATTTTTATAATTTTTTGGCGATTTTTAAGTTAAAATAATTTTATCCTATAGAATTTGGGCGAATCATTTTTAAAATAGCGAATCTCGATTTTGGAAAAAACATGGAAAATTAGCCCATGAGCGAAATTTATCCCCTAAAATCATCCATGCTGTAAACCCACATAACTCCAATGCTTGATTTATCTTCTGGAAAATCAACAAGATCTCAAGTCTTGTTCTTTTCTATGGCTTCAATTTCATCATTTGTTGGTTCTACCAAGTGTTCCTCTTTGACTACTTCTTCAAAGTAGGTTGGTTGAATGGATAGAAATGAAAGATGACCTTATTTTTCATAGTCATCATTTTCCTGATATATTATTGAAGAGGATGAATCGATGTTGGAAGAAGAAACATTTCCAGAGTTTTCTTGTTGTCTTTGTATGTGTAGTCTTGGAAGTCTTTGTGGATTTACTTGTTATTATGAACTTTATGTTTGTTCATCAATGTGCTGGAAATGGATTTTGGCTATCCATTGTCTCATTTTCTTGGTATTCTATGATTTGTTCTCAAGGAATTTAACGTCTCTCTTCACTAGAAATTTCATGGTGACTTGATTATAAAGTCTGTATGCTTTTCACTTTTCACTTGTATCCAATGAAGATAAACTTGTCACTTCTATTGTCAATATTATTTATCATTTAGTCAGGTATATGTGAAAAATGAATGCATCCAGAAATTATGAAGTTCAACACATTTATCTTAGTGCTACTCCAAGGATCTTGGGGTACTTTATCCTTCACACTGGTTGTTGAAGATCTGCTCATAATATATACTGCTTCAACACAATAATCATTGGACAAGTCCTTTGTTTTGAGACTTCTACTAGCTATGTTCATGATAGCTAGGTTAGTTATTTCATCCACTCCATTCTACTCTAGAGTGTATCTAGTTGTGGTGTATGTCTCCAAAAATCTACAAAGTCTTTTGAGTTGTATTTTTTGATGATTACAGCCGCGTGAGACATCCTTCAGAACATAGAATGAGTGATTCGGCCTGTGAGAGATCCCATGATTTGGGTGTTCCCATGAGATGGGTGTGTTATTCCTCTCTAAGATGGATATGGAACATTGTGTTCCCCTTGTGTGGGGTGAGGAATCCCATGAGTTGGGTGTGCCCATGAGATGGGTGTGTTGTTCCTCTCTGATACGGAGATGGAACGTTGTGTGCCCTGATGTGGGGTGAGGAATCCCATGAGTTGGTTCTATCCATGAGATGGGTGTGGCATTCCTCTATGAGATGGAAATGGAATTCTTTGTGCCCGTGTGGAGAGAATATGCCCATGAGATGGGTGTTTCTTTCTTTCTGAGATGGATATGAAATGACGTGTACCCATGTGAGGAGTTAAGGAACCAATGTGATGGGTTTATTGTTCTCCTCTATGCAGAGAGTTGAGATGATGTGATACTCCAGCCGATTCTCTTGTGAGACTCAGTTAGATACAGATCTGTTGAGTAGGATGTTCCTGTGGTTGAGCACAGGTGGAGATGATCCCAGTGGTTGAGAACTAGTGAGTGTGTATCTTGATGATTCTCTTATGAGACACAATGAGATAGAGATCTGTTGACTTGGACGTCCCTGTGGCTGAGCACTAGTGGCAGTGTGAGATCTCTTTCTATATTGTCTAGGAGTCAGACTAATATTTAACCCTAATTATGGTTTAAATAGTACAGGTCGGCCCCACCATAAAGTGAAATATAATTAATATAAAAGATAATTAATATGGTAATTATTAATTATATTCTTAGCTAATGAGGTTTGCCCTGTTTTTCCAATAGACACCACTTTTGATGTGTCTGGTCTAATATAAATAAAGGAGATTTCCCCATTGAGGAAACACAACACACATGTGAGTTTGGAAATTTCAGCAAGTAGTTGTTCAAGGGATGAATTGTGCACCTCTTTTGGGCACTAAACTTCTTGGTTTTCTGAGCACCATTTTGTGTGCTAGGTTTATGGAGTGGGAGGTCTTTCTCTTGAATAATATAGAAAATGATTTCTTCAGTTTTCTTCCATTGTTGAGAAGGGTTTCTAGGGATACTTCTTGTGTACTTGTGCATGGTACTTCTTCTTGTGATCTTAGTTAATGCAACACATTGTTTATGGTGTAATTGGAATTGTCTATGGTTCAAGTAAAATGCTAAAATTGGAAAAAAAATCATGCTTGAGCCTATTCTAGTGGAAAAATAAACATGGCTTCAGAGCATAGTTCTTGAATAACCCATTTCACAAGAATCTACCAGTCATACCTCCTTTTTTGCAAAACCATACGACACTCTTACGGTTTCCAGAAATTCGGTATGACCTTCCTTCTTTTCCAGTTTCAACTCTTACTACTTGGACGTTGGGGATAATTTTTTCATAAAAGAGTATGACCTCCTCCAATGCACCTCCAAAAACTTTCAGAGTGAAATTCCGAGCATTTTGAATTTTTTTCCCTAGGGTTTCTAGGGTGCCACAATTTTCTACAGATTCTAGTTTTAGGGTTTTTGTAGCTCATTGAAGCAGCTTTTTAGCTCACCAGTATTCCTGTGACTTTCTTAAAGCTTATTGTTGGCAGTCATAAGCCCCAAATCTAAGTTTTCTAGACTAGCCTACCCGTTAGGTTTTCTATCCCAGTTGACAAGGGTTTGTGAATAAATTCTAGAATATGAAGAACAAAACCTTGGTCGAAGATAGGCTTGATGGATCAAACAACTTCAGCCCCTGCAAGTGAAGCCTGCATATCAACCTTGAAGATGATGACCTATTGAGTGTGATACAAAATACTTTACCATAGAAAGCTACCAATGAAGAGAAGGAAGAAAGAAAGGAAGATTCCGTCAAGGCAAGCAATTTAATGATCTACTTAGTAAAAGATCATCTTGTACCTCGTATTTCCAACCTAAAGACAACTTATGAAATGTATGAAGCATTGAATAATATTTTTTAAATTCACAACACCCCGAGAGCCCTTACTGATCTGGATTATTTTCGGCACGAAATGAGATCGGAGATATAATAAAGAAATGCACAGAGATATCACAGATGTTCAATAATATAAAAGAAATGTATCAGAGATGCAACCATAAACAAAGATATACAATAATACACAATTTCTATTAATGAAAGAAATGTACAGAGACTGTAAAAATACAGAGTGAAAGACTCGCTAGAATGGTGGCAGCTTATCTTTGAGAAGAGATGTGATGGCTACTCGCATTCGCAAAAAGATGATTACAATGAGGCTCTGAAGGCCCTTTTACAATAAACGGGAATGCCAAAATTCCTAAACATCCAAAAACCTAACCCTAGGAGATTAAGCACCAAATGTCATGTGGGCCCCGTTTGGGTAAGTGAGTACATCAACTTCCCGGGGCCGTAACTTTTGCATACGATCTCCGTTTTAGGCGTGTGATAGCTCATTAGAAAGGTATCGTTGAGGAGATTCATTTTAGGGGATAAATAATTCCTTTGGCTGTCATTGAGAACCTCTATCTTGAAAATCCTTCATTTGGACCCTCAAAATGGCCCCGGAAGTTAAAACCTGCTAAAAATAGTAAATTGCCAAAATTGCCAGAAAACTATTTTGAGCCATTTGGAAAAGGTGGGTGGCCACCGATATCCACCTGGATCAATCCTCCCTCCTTAGGAAGAAATGGTCTCCATTGCATTGAGTTCTCGGGGGAGAGGGAAAATCATTTGTTGAATCTGCATCTTGGTGAGCTGCTTGTCTTACTAAAGACGTCATGCTGCTTAGTTTGTGGAAATATATCACAAACCTGTTGCGGTTGAGGTTGCTCAACAAGTCGAGATACATGGGAGGACGATGTGTAGAAGGAATATTTACACTTTGCTGCAGCCTTGTCGACTTGCTTCTGTTGGATAGAAGGTGCTTGGGTCGAAGTTGTGGTGGTTGCAATATCCTTCTGTTCACCCTTTGAATAGTTTGTGGAGAAGATGAATTTTGTAGTATGTGATACTACCTTGCGACATTGTTTAGGTGGGGTAGTAGTTGGAACTACCTCTGGTATCCTGTAGAGATGACCCCCCAGAGTAATTATGACACTACGGGGTCGAGACTCATAGATAGCATGGAGTTTCCACATATATCGTTGGGCCAAGAGAACATCACAGACATCCAGTGGGGAAACATCACATAATACCTCATCCTTGAAGGGCTGGATGTCATATGACAATCGACACTACTGGCTGACATGAAGATCTCATCCTTGGCAAAGCCACCCGATGTTGTATGGTTGTGGGTGTGGTGTTGTCGAAAATCCCAACTGTTTGACGACCTCTGCTGATATGAGGTTCTTTTGGCTTCCGCTATCAAAAATAAAATGCAGTGGGGTCCCCTTCACCCACATCCGTGAATGAAAAAGGAGCTCCCCCTCTTCAGGATCTGTTGGTTCTTCTGGTTGAATTGCTATGGTCGTGACAATAGCAGTGGGGTCTGCGTTGAGGATCTGTCTTTTCCCATTATTTTCAGGATCAGATTCTGAATCAGGGTTCAGCTCCTTGTCTTTGATCTCATCCACCAATGATTGTTTTGAGCGACATTCATCGGTGTTGTGCCATGGGATTTTGTGGAAATCGCACCATTTTCCGGTGTCCTTCTTTGTCTTCCCGTGACCCTTATTTTCATGTGGCTTTTCGGGAGACTGTTTGTTAGGGGTGTCTTTGTCACACTTTGGTTGTTGTGGATTTGCAGAAACAAAATCCTGTTTGTTCCAGTGCTTAAATTTCTGCTCGATTTTAACAACATTTGGATCGGCCCCATATATTCCAGACTCCTCTGTGGAACTTTGCTCCCAGTAATTTTCCCACCAATGTTTGACATGAGGGAGAGATTTAAGTAGTGTGAAGGTGATCTTTTCTTTGTCGGAAAAATTGTGAAGAGAGAAATAACCTTCTAGCAGAGTTAACCATTTTTCTAGGGATTCTGCATCTATCTGTCCTTCAAATACAGGAATATCAAAATTAACTTGTACCTTGAAAGGTGAGGTGCCTCCAAAGTGGTCTCTTGATGAAGATGTGCCTGATTCTATCGGCAGGCGTTTAAGGATGTGGGCAAAATTCTCCATCATTTTGTCCCTTTGTCGGGTGAGAGCTTGCTCAAGCAACAGATTGATAAGATCGCCTGCTCCGTCGATTTTCTTTTCTTCCGCCATTGAGGGTTTCTTGGGTGTGCGAGAGCGATTGTCTTCAACAGAGACAAGATCGAGACCCAACTTGCTATACTCGGACCTCGTCGAGGACATGCACTGGAAAAAAAAATCAAGAGCAGCCTGCTCTGATACCACTGATCTGGATTATTTTCGGCACGAAATGAGATCGGAGATATAATAAAGAAATGCACAGAGATATCGCAGATGTTCAATAATATAAAAAAAATGTATTGGATATGCAACCATAAACACATATATACAGTAATACACAATTTCTATTAATGAAAGAAATGTACAGAGGCTGTAAAAATATAGAGTGAAAGGCTCGCTAGAATGGTGGCAACTTATCTCTGAGAAGAGATGTGACAGCTACTCGCATTCGCAAGAAGATGATTACAATGAGGCTCTGAAGGCCCTTTTACAATAAACGGGAATGCCAAAATTCCTAAACATCCAAAAACCTAACACTAGGATATGAAGCACCAAAATTCATGTGGGCCTCGTTCGGGTAAGTGAGTACATCAACTTCCCGGGGTCGTAACTTTTGCATACAATCTCCGTTTTAGGCGTGTGATAGCTCATTGGAAAGGTATCATTGAGGAGATTCATTTTGGGGGCTCAATAATGCCTTCGGATATTATTGAGAACCTCAATCTCGAAAATACTTCATTTGGACCCTCAAAATGGCCCTGGAAGTTAAAACCTGCTAAAAATAGTAAATTGTCAAAATTGCCAGAAAACTATTTTGAGCCATTTGGAAAAGGTGGGTGGCCACTGATATCCACCTGGATCACTTACATTGAAGGGCCATATTCAAAGTATCAATATTAAAAAAGGTGATATCGTTGCTACCTTCTTTATAAATATGTCAAAGATCAGAGATTATGTAGGTGTCATTGGAGAAATCCTGTCTGACAAAGAACTTGTTTTGACCACTCCCAATAATCTTCCAAAACATTGGGAACCATTTATTCAAAGCATCAATGGAAGAGAAAAACTACCTACTTTTGATCGTCTGTGGACATAATGTACCCAAGAAGAAATTAGACTTAGATCTAGAGGAGTGGAAGACTTCCCTCCCAATGGAAATCATTTTCTTGCACTTCATACAAAGAAAGGAGGAAGATTTAAAATAAACTTTAGGAAAACATTCAAATATGAAAATACTTCATTAGCTTCAGGGTATGATCAGAGAAGAGACATGATAGAGATGCAGTGCTTCATATGTGAAAAGTATGGAAACTATGCAAGAAATTGTCCTACCAGAAAGAAAGGAAGATACTATGGTTCCACCGTTGACATTGATCTAGATCCACCTAAAAAGGATGAAGACAAGAGATATAAGGATTGCTTCCTCTAAAGAAAATGAAATATTGGTCATGACTGTAGACCCAGGTAAATTGTTTGATTTAATCATTAAACTTGTAGTTGATTGCATCTTTGATAGTGAAGGGTATTATCCCTAGTGTGGGAGCCCCCATGACTTGGACAATTATCCCTAGTATGAGATTCCAACATTTATTGAATGATTATTATTCTAGTACACGAGACCATCCCTATGGGAGGCCATATTGGTTATTATACTAGCACGAAGGTCATCAAAATACTGTAGAATTAGTAGAGGACATGAGAAGACATAAGTCATATCCAGGTTAACAAATAGGAAAAGGAAGATATATATCCTTCAGAATTAAGAGGGAGTTACTTGAATCAGAGGGAGTCAAACTATTTGAGAAGAAGGAATAGACATTTCCTTCTCCCTTTCAACAGTTTAGAGGGAGACAACCATTAGTCTAGTTGATCTATTTGGTTGAGTTGATATGACCAGAGACATTGCAATAGGCCATAGAAGGCCTATCTGGGGTTGACACACTTTGCAATAGGCAGAGGGACATGCATCCTCTCAAGGAACATTCTAAGACAGGAAGATATCAAAGATATTTTTTCAACTACTTTTTAGCCATGAGTCACATCATTAGTTCTGAGCCTTCTTGTCATGGAGAAGCGACGGGTGAGAAGAAATGGAAATATGCTATGATAAAATAATACCATTATATATTGAAGAATGATCTATGGGATATTTTTCTTAGACCAGAAGGGAAGTATGTGATGACTTCCAAGTGGATCTAAAATATAAGGCATGCAACTGATGGAAGTTTTGATAAATACAAAGCGATATTTATTGTCAGAGGATTGTCACAAGTAGAGGGAGTTGAATATGATGACACATTTACTCTTGTATCCAGATACACTTGCATCCATACCATCATTTCACTAGCTACATCCATGAGTTGGAAACTACATAAGATGGATGGATTCATAATGAGTTTGGGATTCAATAAGAGTTTTGTTGATCCAAACCTATATTATCATATTGTTGGTGACAAGTTCTTGATCTTGGTCTTATATGTGGATGACTTATTCCTTACCCATTCGAAAAGACTTACTGTTAAATGCAATAAATCATTGACTGCTGACTTAGGGATGAAGGATTTGGGTATGATGCACTACTTCTTGGGACTAGAAGTATGTAAGAGGATTGATGATATTTTTTCCTTAGTGAAGGAAAATATATAGTGGAGATATTGAAGAAATTCGTTATGAAATAATGGAAATCCATGCCTACACCAATGGTGAAGGATTTGAAGAATATGAATAATGTTGATTCAAGTGAGATGGATCCACAACTGATAGGATCACTGATGTATATGGTTAACACCAAACCTGATATATGCTATGTAGTGAGTGTACTTAGTCAATTCATGATTCCTCCGAGATAAACTCACTCGATAGCAGTGAAACATGTATTGAGATACCCACGAGGAACAGTTTGATATCACCTAAGATATGCCTCTAGTGTAAACTTGAGTTTTCAGGAATATACCGATGCACATTAGGCAGGGAGCACAGTGGACTAGAAGATCACATCTGGTCATTGTTTTACGTTGGGGTGTACCATTGTTTCCTAGTGTAGCAGGAAACAAAGCTCTATGGACTTGAGTACTGCAAAACAAGACTATAAAACATTGTGATAAGAAGGGTTGTGTGAAGCTCTTTGAGAACCATGTGTTTCACGATAGATAGAAACACATTGAGATAAAATATCATTATATCAGAGACATGGTGCAAAGGAAAGTAGTACATGCGCAATACCTTCCTACCCATGAGTTGATTACATATATATTCACCAAACCACTTGTAAATATGAAGTTTGAGTACTTATGTGAGAGACTTGGCCTAGTGGAGAATACCTTCCGAGATGAGAGGGAGTGTTGATGATTACAACCAATACGAAGTTCGAGTAATTCTATGAGAGACTTGGCCTAGTGGAGATTTCCTCCCTAGATGAGAGGGAGTGTTGATGATTACAATTGCATGAGACATCTTTCAAGACACAGACTGAGTGAGTTGGCCTGTGAGAGAGCCATGAGTTGGGTGTGCCCATGATATGGGTGTGTTGTTCATCTCTAAGACTCATATGGAACATTGTGTGCTCGTGTGTGGGGTGAGGAAACCCATGAGTTGGGTGTGCCCATGAGATGTGTGTGTTGTTCTTCTCTAAGATGGATATGGAATTCTATGTGCCCCTGTGTGGGGTTAGGAATCCCATGAGTTGTGTGTGCCCATGATATGGGTGTGTCATTCCTCTCTGAGATGGAGATGGAAGATTGTGTGCCCCTGTGGAGGGAATATGCCCATGAGACGGGTGTGTCATTCATTGTGAGACACAGATGAAATGATGTGTACCCATATGAGGGGTCAAGGAGCCCATGTGATGGGTTTACTGTTCTCCTATGTGCAGAGATTTGAGATGATGTGATACTCCAGGTGATTATCATGTGAGACTCAGTGAGATAGAGATATGTTGAGTAGGACGTTCATGTGGCTAAGCACAGGTGGATGTGACCCTAGTGGCTAAGCACTAGTGAGTGTGTATCCTGATGATTCTCCTTTGAGACACAGTGAGATAGATATCTATTGACTTGGAAATCCCTTGATGTGGGTGTGTGACATCCCTTGCTTTATTGTTTAAGAGTTAGACTTACATGTAACCCTAATTATGATGTAAAGGGTACAGGTCGATACCACCATAAAGTGAAAGATAATTAATATAAAAAATAATTAATATGGTAATTATTAATTATATTTTGAGCTAATGAGGTCGGCCCTATTGTGTCAATAGACACCACTTTTGATATGTCCAGTCTAATATAAATAGAGGTGATTTCCCCATTGAGGAAACACAACACACATATGAGTTTGGAAATTTCAGCAAGTACTTGTTCTAGGGATGAAGTCCACACCTCTCTTGGGTTCTAGACTTCTTGGTTTTGTGAGCACCCTTTTCTTTTCTAGGTTTATGGTGTGGGAGGTCTTTCTCTTGAAGAATATAGAAAACGATTGGCTGAGTTTTCTTCCCTTGTTGACAATGGCTTCCCAGGATACTTCTTGTGTACTTGTTCATGGTATTTCTTCTTGTGATCTTGGTTACTGCAACAAATTGTTTATGTTGTAACTGCAATTGTCTATGGTTCAAGTAAAATGCTAAAATTGAAATAAAATTCATGTTTGAGCCTAGTATAGTGAAAAAATAAACAATATTGTCCTCCTCCATCTCACATGAGCACCTTTACATACTTTCCATTGTGTGTTTCTTCTTCAACTTTCAAGTCTTTAAATTTTGAGAAGGTATAATATTTTTTTTCAAGTAAATAAATCCATGTTTTCCTGCTAAAATCTTCAATAAACGTGAGAAAATAAAAACTACCACCAATTGATTGGGTTTGCATTGGTCAACATAGATATGTCTCAACCAATTCAAGATGTTTTTTTCTCTACTTGAGGATGTTGGAAAGTTGTCTCTCTTATGCTTTCCAAGTATACAATTTTCACATGGGTTGTGCAACGCCCACTTTCACTGTGGGTTGTGCAATGCCCAATTTTCCTTATAATTCCTTAATCTTATTTTTTCCTCTAACTCTTTATCACACCACATTTTCTCCTTAAATTTTTATTCGATGATATTTTTAATAGTATCTTTATTCTGCAAAATGGTGTCTTCCATGATTTCCCAATAGTTTATCCAAGACCGGACATCTTTATGCTATCGTCGCTTGAGTCAATGGTTGTTACAACTCGAATTTGAAGAAATTTTAGAAACCCTCTTGTCTTCCATGTTATTTAACTTGTTCTTATACATTAGGTGTCTAGCCATACCCATGCTCTCAATGGGGGAGAGGCTTGTTCCTAAGAGGAGGGTGGAATAGGGTGTATTTCCTTTAATTTTGAGATTATAGGTTATAAAATTATTTTGTATTTTCTCTATATTTATCTGTAACATCCCGCTCTTGCGCACTGAGAAAACATATTGTTTGAGGACACTTTCTCGCAAGTGATCAAGATTATTATGCTATTAAGACATTGATTTTGATTATGAGGCGTTATGGGTTGATGTCATGTTGTTTTATTGAATTGACATAGAAAGGTTCTATTGACTCGGTTTTACTGAGTGTGCAGGATTTTGGACCTCAAGGATGTAGATGCATCGATGGAACTGCTTGGACTCCGGATTGAGTTGGGGAGTGAACCATTGGGGTTTGATTATTTTATATGTGATATTAGTGCATCTCATTAGATGATATGATATGGATATATTTTTGAGATGATTTGTTGATGATGTAGGCTAACGATAGCTTGCCGAGCATACTCACATGTGGAGTAGAGGGGTCACACTCGACTACTAGAGATGTTGAGGGAGAGGTGTGGAAGACATCCCTACCACAGCCTACTAGCACTCCTACCATGGCTCGAATTGTAGGTTAACATTTACCTAGTTCGAGAGGACCCACAATTCCATGAGGGAAGACTGCACAGTCTCTCATGATGATTCTAAGGGGTGTGCAATAAGGCAGTGGCCTTATTCCTTAGAGTCCCTTAGTCTCCCACAAGTTCACCTGGCGGAGTATTGACTCCAGGGTTTTTTGATGTCTACCAAGTCAGTTAAGAGGTGAGTGGCACCCTTGGAGCATGTGGTGCATCCTGAAGGGCACGTTGCACAAGAAAAATGGAAAGATGTGAGTGGCACCCTTGGAGCACGTAGTACATCCTGAAGGGCACGTCGTGAAAGAGAAAGAGATGAGGCGAGTGACACCCTTGGAGCACCTAGTGCGTCCTGAAGGGCGCGTTGTGTTGTGAATGATAAATGAATGAACCTAAATGGCCTTAGGATGAATAATGTGATAAAAAAAAATTAAAACAATTTCCCTAATAAATTGTTGCCCATCACGAAAATTAAAGTCTAGGTCTAAATTATACTGCTGGCAAAAAATTTCTATCCTTTTAAAACTATATATATATATATATATATATATTTATAAAAATAAAAATTTAAATAAATAGTGATGATAATATTCATTAATATTGTAATAAGAAGGAAGTACGCAATTTAATTGATTCATAAAAATCTGTTGGGATAAAAAAAATGGGGGGGGGATTAATTGTTTTATTATATTATGATAATTTAAAATTATTAATTAAAAAGATAAAAGGGAAAAGGTTAATTTCTACACCTGCCAAATTGCGTTCTAAATGAAAAGGGGAAAGAGGGAAATCTAAAATAGTTAGGAAACTAGGAAAAGAGGGAAACACAAGGGAAAAAGAAGAAAGTCAAACTTAGTAAGGTATCCAACATTTAAGAACTTTGTAATTTAAACTGAAGTAGCAAATTAATAATGGGAAAAGTCATTAAAACCTGTAAGGGAATTTGGGGACACCTATGAGCGATTCTAGCAGTGACTCAAGGTGGGTGAGAGAAATAAGGGCAATTAATTAAATAAATAATTTAATTTATGGAGGAACGAAGGGGATGAGTGACACTTGTATGGGGAAGATTTTTAGGAATTAATTTATTAAACATTAATTTAAATGGGATTTTTTGAAGGTAAAGGAGTTCAAAACTCTATATAATGGAGGGAGGAGAAGGGGGAAAGATCTCTTCTGTTTGTGTAACATTACGATGTAGAAAACTATACTTGACTAACTTAGCTTGTGGGAGTTGGGATACCCAGCGCGATGAGGAGTGGTAGCTCGGCCTTGCGAGGTGAGCTGGGAACTAGTTGAATCTCTGGATAGTGTGCATAGCCCCTTTGCGGCTCAGGGGGCTAAGGGGGAAGAAGAGTACCCCTAGCATTGGCTGGGAGGTACCAATGAAGTCTCATCGGTCGACAAGTGGGAGTTGCATGGAGCGTGCGGGACATCAAATCAGAGTGGATGATCAAGCAACGTTACACTTTCTTCATTTTTTGCATGGTGGATTGTAGTATGATTTTTTATTTGGATCTGCATGTTTATTTGGGTAAGTAAATTGATTTCCTTAGCATTCTAGTTGGTGACTGACTCTTTCCATAGCCTTTACCTTGATGAGTAATTGATTCCCATGGAATTCGATTCCTGGCATGTCTTGAACGCCCTGTGGTGTATTGATTTGTGAAGATTGTGGTTGTTGGCCTTTCTTACCTAGCTCATCAGTCCTCGCCTGAGAAGTCGGTCAGGAGCCTGATCTATGGTTGTCGCTTCGACGTTAATAGACCTATGGATCTCAATGTCCTGCTTTTCTGTGCGTGGATGATGAGCAAAGGACATTCCTGTCAGCCATTTACCTTCGTTGTTGTCCTTGGTTGATTACTTGACTTGCGCCTTCTAGCCGACAACTCTGCATATGGATTATCCTGCACCCTTGTTGGTTTTTCTCTGGGCCTTGATTGATAGAATCCATGCGGTCATTCAATATCTTTTCCCAATAGATCCTTGTAGTTCTCTTACTGTTGTCCGCATTTTTATTGCTATTCTGGCAATGGAAAAATGAGTTGATCCATGTCTGCATTTTTGTATTGGTATTCTGGCAATGGAAAACGAGTTGATTCATGTCTGCATTTTTGTATTGACATTTGGGAAATGGAAAAATGAATTGATTCATGTCTGTGTTTTTGTATTGGTATTATAGAAAAGGAAAAAAAATTAAGTTCTATGTTTGCGTTTTACATTTGGTACCCTGGCAAGAAAGAAAAAAAAGTTTTTGTTTTCCTGTATGCATTGGCATTGGCATCCTGGCAGTGAAAAAGGGAAACCTCGGTTTATTCATCCCTCTCTAGTTTTCATCTCATTTTTACCTTTGGGGTGAATTTCCCCTTGTAGAAGACTGTGTCTTTCACTTAAGAATTTCTATTTTGATTACCTTTGTTTCCTGGCAATTTCGCCCCTCTTAGTTTTGCATTTCATTTTTAATTTTGGGGCAATTTTCTCCTTGAAGAAGACTGTGTTTTGCAAAAAAAATTTATTACTAATTGATGCCTTGTTGCGTGGCAATTTGTCAATTAAAGGTGACTGTGTTTACTCCCTTAAATACTTCGATTTTCCATTAAAAGGGTAGCCTGCATTTTTCCGATATGTAGCACAACGATTTGCCATTTAAAAACATGACTAGGTTGTTGTAATTACCCACGATTTTTGCCTTTAGAATGTCGTCGGAGCTTGATGTAATTACCCACAATTTTTGCCTTTAGAATGTTGCCGGAACTTGGTGTAATTACCCATGATTTTTTCCTTTAGAATGTTGACTAAGCTTGTTGGAATGACCAAAAATTTACTAGAACAATTGCTACAGTTAATTGCCTTGTTAATTGCAATGTTAAATGTTATATTAATTGCCTTATTAATTGCTAAAACAATTTCTACAACATTGTGAATGGTCAACAGATTCCTACTGATTGATTTAATTCCATGGCGAGTTAAATGGTTAACAATTATGTAGATCACCTTGTTATTGCGCTATTAATTGTTATGTAACTGTTATGTTAATTGCCTTGTTAAATTTCTACAACGATCTTAATAGTTAGCAGTTTCCTTCTCAATGATAGTAGACAACTAACATTGTTAGTTCGGTCAATAGCTAGACTACATGTTGAGATTTAATTGTTCATAAGTGTTATATGGGTAGCATTCTACATTAGGATTGTTAATGTTTTTATTTAAGTTAATGGCTAGTTGGATGGAGATTTTGGATTATTATAGCATTGTCCATTTACGTTGTAATAATGACTAAAATTAGATTAGGGAGTAAAGTCTAGATTGCCAATTTGAGACTTGCTTACAATTGAGGTTAGATTGTATGTATAATTATAGTTCTAGTATTGATTACTTAGACTTGCTAGATTGATTGTATTAACATTAATTTAGCGGGTGCATTAATGACTAATTGTAATTTAGACATGCCCCGTTAAAATGGTAACATATGTTAAAATAGATTGTAATCATTAACTAGTTTAGACTGGGTTATTGGTTGGGTCGTGGACGAAGTTGTGTCTTGGCTTGTGTCTTCCCTGGTAGTCGTCCTCTTATGTCTCGTCGAACTTTTGTTTGGGCTGTGGGTATAGTCTCCCTGTCAGTATTCGGCACCTAGCACGTCATTGTTTTCTAGAGTCCTTGGTCCACATAGGATGTGTTGCGCCAAGATTATTGATGCATCTATCACCTGGGGACGACATGATTCATGATGAGGGGATCATGGCATGCCCGATTTGGATAGAGGCGAATGATAACTTGGCCAGAGTCGGTGCCTTCTGAATGCATGTTGTCGAGCGTTGTAGGTTTGTTTTTGCACATGGGTTGAATGCCTTCATGTGTTTGGTTCACGTGCCTTGAGGTTCTAGTATTTTTTTGTCAACGTCATTTTGTTGGGAGGGGGATGTTGTCCCTTGGATTTTAGGCGTGGTCCTGTTGTACAGGGTAGGTAGTCATTTCTCCTTGTCTTAATGCATGTTTTGCCCCATTTTTCCTGTGCTAGTGTGTTGAGTCATAGTTGCCTGTTGCTTGGACTGCATGATTATGTTCATCGTTAGTGGTGAGGTAAAATATTGTCGTCATCGCCTTCTTGCCCGAAGCACAAAAAGAATAAAAAAAAATTGCACCTCTTCTTTGCGTGTAGTCGTAACGAAGGGGACATTACATATGGTATCAGAGCGGGTTCAACCATGCGACTGTGGATCGCCTTTCTTTCCACTACAATAAACCTTTGAGTATCAACCTAGAATTTCTTAAATCTTTAATGAGTTCTTTCGGTGATCTCGTTTAGAGGACCCTTGGAGGTTCGCAACGCAGTTTCATGGAAGGAAGTGCGATGCTTGCAGAGGTTTTCGCACCATCGGAGTCGAACCCCCAAGGGGAGGGGCAAGTCCTTGCGATGGATTTGCTTGTTGTAAGGGATGATGATGGCCTGACAAGGCTCTTCCAGGTAATGTGAAAGGGCCTTGATTCACCATCGATACTGAGAGGAGGCCAGGGCACCTGTACCCATGAGGGTCCACAATGTGCCCTATCTAGTACCATTATCATCCATTGAGAACTCAAGAGAGTTGAGTTCTCGAGTCCACTAGTGTGGTGGATGACTGTTTTGTCGAGGCACGGTTGTAGGGCAAGGCGTTGTGCTTCACACTTCATGATTACGACCTCCAGCTTGAATATCCATAGGGTTGTCTTTCAACTAAAGGGAAGCGCTCTTCTATGGCAGAAGACGCTTCTACCACATTTGATCATGGCCGTCGACGACGTGTCATGGGAATTTTTCAAGGAATGATTCCAGGAGAGGTATCTTCTGAGGAATTCATTGACCGTCCGCTCCACAAGCTCGATGCCTTGAGACAAGGAAACCGTGTGGGGCTGAATATGAGGCCCATTTTGGAATTTCTTCGGTATGCTCCACACCCAAATTACCGAGAACTTATGGTCAATAAGTTTGTGTTGGACTTAGTGTGAGAATTAATCTTCTACTTCAGTTACCAGGATTACTGGACCGAAGAAAGTATGTTGGAATGTGGGGAGCCACATTTCTAGCGCAATGACCGAGTGAAGAGGACTAGAGCATCTCGATCAGTCGGAGCCACTACCATAGGATACTTGGGAAAGGTCCATCAGATTCATGCAGTGGTGAATAACTGTAAGGCAGAGCACCAGTTGACTACACTCGAGATGTCAACTACCGTCGCTGACCAGATCCTTACTATTTGATAGACCCCGGTGCTACCGAGAGTTTCATTTCTAGTGAGTTTATCTTTGTAGAGATGGATTTGGGAGCCAAACAACGGTTGGAGGAAAGGTTATGAGATATACCTTAACCTAGAAGAGTTTGTCACCAGGGCCAACCTCTACATCACGATCTTCAGATCTTATGAAAATGTGATTGATATGGACTGGTTGGAATCGCATGAGGTGATACTCAACTGTAATACAAAATGGTTGAGCTTGGTCGATGATGAAGGACAAGGAATTGTGATTGTAGTTAAAAACCAAGGAGTTTTCATGAGGTTCATCTCTTCCTTGCATCTATGGAAGATCATGCGCAAGGGTTGGAATATTTATGTGATCCTTGTGTTAAACATGAAGGGAGTAGAAGAAGGTCTAGAACACCTTCCTATGGTGAGAGAGTTTGCAGACGTATTTCTGGAGGAGTTACCTAGGATGCCTCCAAAGAGGGAATTAGAGTTTACTATAGACCTAAAAATGGGGACTGAACTGATAGCGAGAATGCCTTATCGGATGTCAACCTCAAAGTTACAGGAGTTGAGAATGAAACTGAAAGAATTTTTGGACTTGGGACTAATACATCCAATTGTGTCATCGTGGGGTGCACCTAGTATTTTCATATGAAATAAGGATGGTTCGTGGAGGCTCTGCGTTGACTACCGTCAGTTGAACAAGGCAATGATCAATAATTAGTATCCATTGTCGATGCTTGATGATCTGTTCGATCAGATGAAAGGTGCGACGGTGTTCTCAAAGATCGATTTGCGATTAGGGTATCACCAGTTACGGATCAAGGAGAATGATGTCCCTAAGACTACCTTTAATACGAGGTTTGGACATTATGAGTTTACTTTTTTACCATTTGGACTAACAAATGCCCCATGGGAATTTATGAGTTTGATGAATGGGATATTTCGAGAGTACTTGGACAAGTTCATCGAACTGTTCACTAACGATATTTTATTTACTCTCAGACCACAGAGGAGCATGATGAGCACTTCCACTTGGTGCTATAGTGTCTGTGAGAGCACAAATTGTATGGGAAGTTGTCCAAATGCTCATTTTATCAATCAAAGATTCACTACTTAGGGAATTTCATCTTCAACGAAGGTATTGTTATGGATCCAACAAAGGTCGAGGCTATTATGGAATGGCCTGCGCCAAAGAATGTACCAGAAGTGTGTAGCTTCATGGGTTGGGTTGGATACTATCAACGGTTCATCGAGGGATATTCGAAGATAGCAAATCCGATCACAGAATTGTAGAAGAAGAGAAAGAAGTTTGTTGGGACCGAGAAATGTGTGGAAGCTTTTAGGAGGCTCATGGAGATGTTGACAACGACACCGATACTAAAGGTCCTTGACATGGACATGGAATTCTTGGTATGCACTGACGCATCCAAGGAAGGCTTAGGTGGAGTCTTGATGCAAGACAGTCAAGTGATCACTTACATGTTGAGGAAACCGAGAAGGCACGAGGAGAACTATGCAACACATGATTTTAATTTGTTAGCCATCGTATATGCCTTGAAGGTTTGGAAACACTACCTTATTGGACAAAAATTGAAGTAAAGATTGACCACTATGGACTACAACACATATTTACACAAAGCGACTTGAACGCGCAACAACGACGTTGGTCGGAATTTATTAGAAAGTATGACTTCGAGATTACTTACATAAAAGGAACAGTTAACCAAGTGGCAAATGCATTGAGTCAGAGACCATGCATATTTTCGTTGTTTCCTCTTCATACGAATCTATGTGAAAAGATTTTAACTTTAGAGCATGACGATGACTGGTACAAAGAGGTCGAGGGTTTTATCAGACAACAGACAATGATGGTACGAAGGTTTGAAGGATTTTCGTTTGATGACGATGGTTTATTGAGGTTTAAAAATCAGATTTACGTACCACCAAATGACAAGTTGAGGAGCTTGAACCTAAGCGAGGCTCATAGAGCACTATACATGGCTCACCCAAGAGTCACAAAGATAAGGGCGGACCTTAAACCATTATTCTTCTGGAAGGGAATGAAGGACGACATAGTCAACTATGTGGCCAGATGTCTAGAATGTCAGCAGGCAAAGGCTGAACCTAGACACCTAGCAGGATTACTATAGCCACACGCTATTCCATAATCGAAATGGGAGGTTACTTATATGGATTTTATTGTTGTATTTCCACTTACGACAAGGAGACATGACTCAATTTTAGTAGTAGTAGACACTCTGACGAAGAGTGCCCATTTTTTTTCCTGTGCGTATGACGTATCATGCACCTGACATAGCTAGAGTTTTCATCAGTGAGATTGTGAGGCTGCATGGCATGCCTAAGAGGATTATATCTGATCGAGGATCGGTGTCTATTAGATGATTTTGGATGAGTTTCCAAGAGGCGTTGGGAACCCAACTTAACTTCAGTACTACGTATCACCCAGAGACTGACGGCCAGACCAAACAAACAAACCATACCTTGGAGGACATGTTACGCATGTATGTGATGGACAAACAAAAGTGTTGGGAAGAATTATTGCCACATGTGGAATTCGCTTATAACAATAGTTACCAAAGCACCATTAAGATGGTGCCTTTTGAGTTTCTTTATAGGCGACCGTGTCAGATGCCTTTGAGTTGGGATTGACTTGAGGATGGGTTCTTGGTGGGACCAGAAGCGATCCAAGAAATGGAAGAGAAAATGAAAAAAATAAGACAAAGGACTAAAGATTCGCATGAGAAACAAAAGTGTTATGCCGATGCGCACCGTGTCAATCGTAGTTACAAGGTTGGTGATCGATTCTTCTTGCGGGACAAACCGCATAAGAGTTAGATCAAGTTATGGAAAGGGAGATAAAAATATCTCCTAGGTTTGTGGGACCTTATAAGATTGTGGAAAGAAAGGGGCATGTGGCCTATCAACTAGCCTTGCCTGATTCCTTGAGGCCTATGCACGATTTTTTTCACATATCTGTTTTGAGACATTATATTAGTGACCTTACACACATTATTGACATAAGTTCCTTGTAGGTGTCGAGCGAGGGAGTACTCATGGTTGAGCCTACCCACATCTTGTATCATTGCATTCGACAGATCCGACGTCGAATAGTAGATCAGGTCAAGGACTAGTGGGAGAACTATAGTCCGCACTAGGTGACCTGGGAGGACACATATGATATGCTCCAATAGTTTCCATTTTTGTTTGATAGATAGAATTATGATACTGTGATACACATTATTTTGGCACTTATACTGTGAAACTTCAGAACGAAGTTTAGACCAAGAGGGGGTCTATATAACATTTCACTCTTGCACACTGAGGGAACTTATTCTTTGAGGACACTTGCTTGCAAGTGATCTGGACTATTATGCTATTAAAACATTGATTTTGATTATGAGGCACTATGGGTTGATGTTACATTGTTTTGCTTCATTGACATAGATAGGTGCTATAGACTCGGTTTTACTTTGTGTAGGATTTTGGACCTCGAGGATGCAGAGACATCGATGGAACCCCTTGGACTCTGGATCGAGTCGGGGAGTGAACCATTGGGGTTTGATTGTTTTATATGTGATATTAGTGCATATGATTAGATGATATGATATGGATATATTTCTGACATGATTCATTGATGGTGCAGGCTGACGATAGCTTGCCGATGAGACTCACATTTGAAGTAGAGGGGTAACTCTCAACTACCAAATATGTTGAGGGAGAGGTGTGGACAATAGCCCTACCACAACCTACTAGCACTTTCGTTGTGGCTCGAACTATAGGTTAACGTTTACCTAGTTCAAGAGGACCCATGATGCCGTGAGGGAAGACTGTGACAGTCACTCACGATGATTCTAAGGGGCACGCAATAAGGTGGTGGCCTTATTCCTTAGAGGCCTTTAGTCTTCCAGAATTTCACCTAGCGGAGTATTGACTCCAGGGTTTTTTTATGTATACCAAGTTAGTCAAGAGGCGAGTGGAACCATTGGAGAACGTGGTGTGATTTGAAGGGCACGTCATGCAAGAAAAATGGAAAGAGGCGAGTGACACCCTTGGATCACGTAGTGCATCCTGAAGGGCACGTCACACAAGGGAAACAGATGAGACAAGTGGCACCCTTGGAGCACCTAGTGCGTCCTAAAGGGCACGTCACATTGTTAATGATAAATGAATGAACCTAGATGGCCTTAGGATGAATAACGTGATAAGAAATTTTTAAAACAATTTCCCTAATAAATTGTCGCCCAACACAAAAATTAAAGTCTAGGTCTAAATTATACTAGTGGCAATTTTTTTCTATCCTTTTAAATATATATATATATATATATAATAAAAATTTAAATAAATAATGATGATACTATTCATTAATCTTGTAACAAAAAGGGAGTAAGAAATTTAATTGATTCATAAAAATATGTTGGGATAAGAAAAAGGGGGGGGATTCATTGTTTTATTATATTATGATAATTTAAAATTATTAATTAAAAAGAGAAAAGGGAAAAAGTTAATTTCTACACCTGCCAAATTGAGTTCTAAATGAAAAGGGGAAAGAGGGAAATCTAAAATAATTAGGAAACTAGTAAAAGAGGGAAACATAAAAAGAAAAGGGAAACTCAAGGGAAAAAACAGAAAGTCAAACTTAGTAAGGTATTTAACATTTAAGAACTTTCTAATTTAAACTCAACTAGCAAATTAATATTGGGAAAGTCATTAAAACCTGTAAGGGAATTTGGGGACACCCAAGAGCAATTCTAGGAGTGATTCTAGGTGGGTGAGAGAAATAAGGTTAATTAATTAATTGAATAATTTAGTTTATGGAGGAATGAAGGGGATGAGCTACATGTAACAACCCTAGTTAAATAGTTGCTTAAGGTTTATCAACTATAGTTAATTAAATAATTAACTGTCCTAATGTGTATTAGTTAAATAATGATTATTTATTAATAATATTATTTATTTATTTATTTATTTATTTCTGGTTTAATATATGTTGATTAATTAACACATTTAATGTATGGGTAATGAATTAAAGGCTTAATAACTTTTAATTTATTATTAGAAAACTTTACGTATGAAGGGATAAGGTAATGAATGGAGGGATAGGGTATTGAATGGAGGGATAAGGTGGGTGGCATTAAATGAAGGTAGGAAGCACTGAATGGGGGAGGATATGAGGGGGCAAAGGCATTTGGGAGAAGTACTTTTGAAACTTTGGGGGAAAGGAAGCTTTTTCTAAGATTAGCGACTATGTTTTCTGGTTTGGAGTTTGGGTGGACTACTGCAGGGGTGCACCAGTTGCTGGGAGTTTTGGGCTCGAGGGCCAGGAATCCTCATGAAATCCTGGAGCTAGGGAGCTGGATAGGCTCTGTTCCTAGCCGGTAGGGAGGAAAGATTCGATTTTGGGCAGAGTTTGGGCAGAGCAACAGCGAGGACAGATGAATATTGGAGAAATAACATCAGTCAGAGGTATGTATTTTTATGATTACGCTGTGCTAGGTGGTTATCATCATGCTGTTGTATGCTTATATGCTAAATAATGAAATTGCTTTTACGTTGAAAGAAATTTTATGACACTTGTATGGGGAGGATTTTTAGGAATTAATATATTAAAAATTAATTTAAATGGGATTTTGGGAAGGTAAAGGAGTTCGAAACTATATATAATGGAGGGAGGAGAAGGAGGAAATATCTCTTTTGTTTGCGTAACTTTATGCTGCAGAAATCAATACTTCACTGACTTAGCTTGTGGGAGTTGGGTTACCCAGCTCAGTAAGGAGTGGTAGCTCGACCTTGTAAGGAGATGTGGGAGCTAGTGGAATCTCTGGATAGTGTGTGTGGCCCCTGTGTGGCTCAGGGGGCTAAGGCCGAAGAAGAGTACTCCTAGTGTTGGCTGGGAAGTATTGGTGAAGTCTCATCACTCGACAAGCGATATTTCCACGGAGTGCGCGAGACATCAACTAAGAGAGGGTGATCAAGAAATGATACGATTTCTTCATTTTTTCATAGTAGATTGTAGTATGATTTATGCTTTGGATTTGTATGTTTATTTGGGTAAGTAAATTGATTGCCTTAGCGTTCTAGTTGGTGAATGAATCTTTCCATAGCCTTTATCGTGATGAGTGATTGATTCCCATGGCCTTCAATTCTCGGCATGTCTTGACCGCCTTGTGGTGTATTTATTTGTGAAGATTGTGGTTGTTGGTATTTCATCCCTATATCATCAGTCCTCGCATAAGAAGCCAACCATGAGCCTGATTTACGGTCGTCTCTTCGACATTAATATACCTATGGATCTCAACATGCTGGTTTTTTGTGCATGGATGATGAGCGAAGGACATTCCTGTCAGTCGTCTACCTCCATTGTTGTCCTTGGTTGATTGCTTGACTTAGGCCTTCTAGCCAATACCTCTACATATGAATTATCTTACGCCCTTGTTGTTTTTTCTCTGTGCCTTGACTGATCGAATCCCTGCGATCATTCAATGATTTTTCCCAATAGATCCTTGTGGTTCTCTTACTGTCGTCCGCATTTGTATTGGTATTATGGATATGGAAAAATGAGTTGATTCATGTCTGCATTTTTGTATTGGTATTCTGGCAATGCAAAATGATTTTATTCATGTCTGCATTTTTGTATTGGTATTTGGGCAATGCAAAAATAAATTGATTCATGTTTGTGCTTTTGTATTGGTATTCTGGCAATGGAAAAGCAATTAAATTCTCTGTTTACGTTTTACATCTTGTACCCTGGTAAGAAAGACAAAAACGTTTTTGTTTTCCTGTATGCATTGGCATTGGCATCCTGGTAGTGAAAAAGGGAAACCTCGGTTTATTCATCCCTCTCTTGTCTTCATCTCGTTTTTACCTTTGGGGTGAATTTCCCCTTGAAGAAGACTGCGTCTTGCACTTAAGAATTTTTGTTTTGATTAACTTTGTTGCCTGGAAATTTTGCCCCTCTCAGGTTTTCATTTCATTTTTACTTTTGGAGTGATTTTCCCCTTGAAGAAGACTGTGTTTTGCAAAAAACATTTACTGCTAATTGATGCCTTGTTGCCTAGTGATTTGCGAGTTAAATGTGATTGTGTTTATTTCCTTAAAGACTTTGATTTTCCATTAAAAGGGTAGCCTACGTTTTACCAATATGTAGCACAACGATTTTCCATTTAAAAATGTGTCTGCGCTGTTGTAATTACCCATGATTTTTTCCTTTGGAATGTTGCGAGAGCTTGCTGTAATCACCCACGATTTTTTCCTTTAGAATGTTGTCGGAGCTTGCTGTAATTACCCACGATATTTTCCTTTAGAATGTTGAATGAGCTTGCTGGAATGACCATGAATTTACCATAACAATTGCTACAGTTAATTTCCTTGTTAATTACAATGTTAAATGCTATATTATTTGCCTTATTAATTGCCAGAACAATTGCTACAGCACTATGAATGGTCAACAAATTCCTACTTATTGATTTAATGTCACAGTGAGTTAAATGGTTAACAATTATGTAGATCACCTTGTTATTTCTCTATTAATTGTTATGTAAATGCTATGTTAATTGCCTTGTTAAATTTCTACAGTGATGTTAATAGTTAGTAGTTTTATTCTCAATGATAGTAGACATCTAGCATTGTTAGTTCGGTCAATATAGCTAGACTACATGTTGATATTTTATTATTCATAAGTGTTATATGGGTAGCATTCTACATTAAGATTGTTAATATTTTTATTTAAGTTAATGGCTAGTTGGATGGAGATTTTGGATTATTATAGCATTGTCCATTTAGGTTGTAATAGTGACTAAAATTAGATTGGGGAGTAAATTCTAGATTGCCAATTTGAGACGTTCTTACAATTGAGGTTAGATTGTATTTATAATTATAGTTCTAGTATTGATTACTTAGACTTGCTAGATTGATTGTATTAATGTTAATTTAGCGGGTGCATTAATGACTAATTGTAATATAGACGTGCCCCGTTAGAATGGTAACACATGTTAAAATAGATTGTAATCGTTAACCAGTTTAGACTGGGTGATTTCTTGGGTCGTGGACGAAGTCATGTCTTGGCTCGTGTCTTCTCTGGTAGTCATCCTCTTGTGTCTCATTGACCTTTTGTGTGACGTGTGGGTATAGTCTCCTTGTCTTTATTCAACTCCTAACAAGTCGACGTTTTTTAGAGTCCTTGGTCCACATAGGATGTGTTGCGCCAAATTTATTGACACGTCTATCACCCGGGGACGACATGATTCCTGATGAGGGGATCATGGCGCACCTGATTTGGATAGCGGCGAATGATAACTTGGCCGAAGTCGGTGCCTTCCGTATGAGTATTGTCGAGAATTGTAAGTTTTTTTTTGCACATGGGTTGAACGCCTTCATGCGTTTGGTTTGCGCACCTTAAGGTTCTAGTCTTTGTTTGTCAATGTCATTGTGTCAGGAGGGGGATGTTGTCCCTTGGCTTGTAGGCATGGTCGTGTTGTGCCGGGCGGGTAATCCTTTATCCTTGTCTTAACGCATGTTTCACCCTGTTTCTCCCATGCTAGTGCGTTAAGTCATAGTTTCCTGTTGCTTGGAATGCATGCTTATGTTCATCATCAGTGGTGAGGTAAACTATTGTCGTCGTCGCCTTCTTTCCCGAAACACAAAAAGAATAAAAAAAAATGCACCTTTCCTTCGCTTGTAGTGGTAAAGAAGGGGACATTACATTATCCAATATTCATGAGAGATACTACAACCCAAAACTTAGAATCCATAAACAATAAAAGGTGTATGTAGAGTCTCAAATAGGAGTTTTTTTGTTATCCCAACTCCAAAGATTAGTTGATTTACAATTGTTTTCAAACCCATAATAATATTTTCATACCCAATTTTTTTTTTTCTCAAAGTTATAATTCTAGTTGAGCTTAGGGTGAATATCAATTCGAGGATATTTCTATCAATTCACTTCCTATAAGTTTTTGATATCATATATGAAGGTTTCATAAGTGATATTATTGTATTTAATCATCATGACCTTAGTCTTATCAGTATTAACAGTCATACCCATATTGGAGAAAAAATACTTAAGGATTCTTAGATTCTTTTCAAGATTGTGGAGAACTATTTCCATAAGAATTATATCATTGGAATAAAGAAGAAGATTGATTACTATACCAATGAGAGAAGGTCCAACAAAAACTTCTTGTCCAAGCAATCTTCTAACTTGTCAATGTATATGCCAAAAAGGGTAGGGGACAAGGGACAACCTTCTTTAACTCCAATATTGCAGTAAATCTCTTTCAAACTTCCCTCATTGCTTTTAAACTTAGCAATAACGTTCTCATACATCCTTATTGCAACAAACCTCAACTTGAGAGGAAATTCTATCTCCTCCAACCTATTCCAAAGGTTTTTCGTAGGAATCATGTCAAACGATTTTCTAAAGTCAACAAAAGAACAAATAATATTCGTTTTAGTATGGTCCATAGTTGAATGACATATCTTAGAACGGACATGGCCTTATCTCTTTTACCATGACTTTTAGCCAAAAACTAATCTAATCATAATCGTCCTATAATTAGAGGGAATTTTTTGGTCTCAATTTTTAAAAATAGGAACAATGAGGCTTTGTGTTGGGTTTAGGGAAGCCCTTCTTGATTTCTAAATTCCAGAGCTTGTGTATGTGAGGGATAAGGATAGGCCCTCCGATTTTAAATATTTCATCTTGGTAGCCTTCAATCTCCTTAGCTTTCCAATTTGCAAGACCCTTAACCACAAACTCTATGTCATCTAAAGAAAAAAAATCATACCCCATAGGGTCAATAGGAATGGTTTCCATGGCATTAGAGAACTTGTAATGTCTTTTAAGGTACGAATTCTAGTCCTTTAAGGGAATCATATTATTTTCTTTAGTATTGCACTTTAGAATTTTGCTCCAGAACTTCTTAGAATCCAACTTAGATAATTGTGAAAGCTTCTCTAGCCTTTTATTGATACAATACCTTTTTTTCCTTTAAGTTAGGGATTTGTACATGTTGATCTTATCGATTTTTAGGGACTCACTAAAAGCATCCCTAATAGTTTTTCTACCGATTTTTCATCCTTTATCATACCAAGGGTTGGTCGTTCTATTATTCTTTTTATAGGACACCTCGAAAGAGAACTTATTAATAGAAGTGAAAAGGGTAGTTGTAAAATTATGATAGAGTTCTTCAATGTTGTCTTTATAAGTTAGGCTATTTAATTTAGTATTTAAAGCCTTTAAGAAAACGACAAATTTACTTTTGTCAAATTGTAATTTCATTGGATTATCAGGATTATCTTCAAAGGTGCTCTTGTGCATGGCAAAGTTTAGAGTTCGAGTTAAAGGTTTATGATGAGAGTTGGGTTCATGGTCATTTAAAAGGTCAAATGTTGATATTTGGTTGGAAACAAGGATATCAGATATCACATAATCTATGACACTAGTACCTATCCCATGAATACACGCTATCTGATTGGATTTGGCCACTCCATTAGTGCATTGAAAATTATTAGGTCTTGAAAGATGGAGATATTAATTAAATAAGTACCAAACAAATTCTCAATTAGGTCTTCATAGATTATTTTGTAGCTATTAGATAAAGTAAGGTCATGATCTAGCCATAAAGGATTATGGTGAGAATCATTAATTAAAAGAGTAGTTTCTTTAGTTGCAGTTCCAACATTAAAGTCTCCTAGAAGGAGGATATTACCTTCATTTTTAAAGATATAAATATCTTGTTCTAAATTATTATAAAGACAATCATTATCTAGATTGTTTTTTTTATAAAAAATATATTTAATAGGTGCAAAATAGAAAATTGCTATATACATCTTCTTAGCATTCATGTCTAAAATTTATATCCAAATGTATTAATTCATAGGGTCAATCTTATGAAGTTGAATGTGAGGATAAATGCTCTTTCTAATATAACAAGTTATGCCTCCTATCCCTCTACCATGGAACTTTTGATCCATGTCGACCACAAGACATCCTTCTATATTAGGGGTCTTAGACTCCTCATGCTCCCAAGTTTCAACTACACAGATAATATCAATATCACTCCGGATCCAACTTATCATGGGACCTTTATCCCATGGAAAGCCACGATAGTTCCAAAAACGTATCTCAGTGTCCCAAATTCCTATTTATTATTATTCTTGTGGTCTCTATCCCTAACAATCACTCTTTGATTTCTAATTATTGTCCATTTTCCTTCTTTCTTGGCTTCTTTTACCTTTTTCACTTCCTTCTTTCATTCAACTTGGTCGATGAATGAGGTCTTCATTTATAAATATTGCTGACCTTTCTAAGCTTACTGCGTATTCTACTTAGTATTCTATATTTATGGTCATTACAACTTACTTTGATGCATATCAACCTATCTTTCTCATCAATTATTTTTCCTAGCCTCTTTGCTTTTATGAGGTAAGTTGTATCAATTTGTGATTTATTATTTAATTATTTTTTTTCTATTGCTAGCTTATCTTCCTCTTCTTGTTCTTTTATAGCACAAATAATGCCCTTCAAGGCTCTTTTATTAATCTCATAGTCCACCATTTAAATTATTTTATCCGTTTCCTCTTTGATGGGTTTCATATCCAATTTGTTTTTTGATATATTGATATATCAATATATTAAAATTTATTAATATATTTTATAAAATATTACCACCTAGCTAACCAACACATTGTTTCATTAGTCTATATTAATGGATGTTATGGAAAATTGAAAAACAAAAATTGTTATATTAAAATATTTTATGATATAAATGAGAGACCAAGCAAATCCCGAGTTAAACAAATACACAAGTTATTGCTCAATTGATCAGTCTACTGCTCATAGAAATCAATCATTGTCACTTAAGAAACATTGTCAGCTAATTCATTTTGACAACCACAATTTATATCTAGCTTTTGGAAAACACTTCACTTCCCATTTGGAACATTGGAAGTGAGATGGTGGTAACCATAAACAGGTATTATTGGAACATTGGGAGTGAGATGGTGGTAACCATAAACATGTATTATTGGAGGTGCAGCAGATGGGTAATCATAAACAGGTATTACAACCATCCGGGACATGTAATATGATGCACCTGTAAAGGGGTCTACGCAGTAGACAACGCCATGATTCTGCAACGGAAGTTCGTTTTCTCCGATTTCACCAGTTGAGCTTGAAGGCATCGTCTGATTTGGCAAATGAGAAATAACAGATCGATTAATGGGAGGCTGAGATAAAATCTGAGAATTCTGTCGGCCTTGTGGATGTTGATCCACCACTACAGAGAGCGAATTGTCGGAATTGTCGGAACTGGTCTCATCCATTTGCCTTGGTTGATTTCTAGTGAGCTGAGACGATTCTGCAGACTGGATCATACCTACGTCATAGTTCTTGATATCGAAATTTGTCACGGCGTTACACCAAAATTATCCAAAGGATTTTTAACCCGTCTGTACATCGAAATTATCCAATGTAAACATTAAAATGTTAATGGACTAGAGATGTTACTACCTCTTTAGCATTCCCACAACTTGTTCCTTGCTTTGGTTTTGCATCTCTATAATATCGTTTTCATAATTGATACGCTGCATTGAAAATACTTGTTAATCGCCGTTGCAATAGCCCTTATTCTATCCTATTCTTCAATCAAAATATTTCATTGGAAAATGACAAATGACATGGAAGAACTCATACTGGAAAATATGTTTTGGCTGATGAACCCGAAAACTTAGGCGCTGCAATATCATAACATCTCGCTGCCTTTTCGGCCAAATCGTATCCCCCTAATGCGGTAAATGCAATTATATAATTCCATTGCCATAAAATGAGAAGAAAAGTTCGATTAATATCCTCTATATCTATATGGATATGCAACGGAGATTGATTTTTCGATGTTTAACAGATAGTCAAAAAGAAAATAATACTCACCCAAATAGACTCTAATATTGGGCCCGTTATGGTAAAACCGAAGTACATGTGACACACAATGCGCAAATTGAGAAGTATTAAAAAACTTCAAAACTTCACTTTGAAATAGATGTACCACTGATGGGTCACAGGTCAGAGAAAAACTTCAAAACTTCACTTTGAAAAAAAATAAAAAACACGATATATATAAAATGAAACCCTAAAAGGGCGTCAAAATATCCATTTAGAAAGATTTGACCAGGTAAATTTAATAAAATATTTCGGACGAACCTTGTTTACCATTGCGCTTCGCACCCGGCTTTTTAAAGGTACCTGCCTGTCCATCTATGTCTGCAACCAAAAACATTAGAAGCACCTAAAACATAAAGATCACTTACTTACTTTGTAAACATAAACATAAACAAACAAAACGGTCAGAAATAAATTACTTTGTAACCCCGCGAAACGCAAAAGTGGTACTACCCTCCTCTTGAGTGAGATTTGAACCCTCCTCTTGACTGACAATTAAAGGTCCTGAACAATCGGCAATCAGCTTCCTACTGTTCACATAATCCATTTCCACAGAGAATGGAGCTGGATAACTTGAGGATACTGTTTCCGACTACAATCTAGGGTTTGATGCCTCTCAAAAACCCAGTAGGTTGACTGTGCAAAAAGAAATCCAAACAGAGCACAATTTATCTCACAAATTAATTTAGGAAACAAAAGCACTTTTCTTTGATATCAGCCAAAGAAAAACTTCACCACAAAACGTCACCCGCACATACAGGCGCCAAAGAAATATTTCACCAACAGATACGCACGACTCTTGGCAACGTGAGAAATGGTATTATATAGGCGAAGACAATGAACGAGCGGAGACAATCCATTGGAGGAGCCTTGGAGGTTGTTTCGGTTTTAGGGGAGTATGGGAGAGCGTGTTCCAACATTTGGCCTCATCGTATTGAACTTTGTATGGCCAATATGGTTGGGTGGACCCGTTCTTAATGAAACTTGGGCTTTAGGACTCGATCAGCTTGTTTAGTTTTCCTAACTTTTTAGGTGTTATGAAATAGAAGTGGGTGGAGTTAAAGAGGGGCGACTCCAAATGGGCCTCTATCCCCTAACTTTAAGTGCAAGATCGGGTGTAGTTGGCCAATTTATGTCACAAGATTTTATAATTATTATTATTTTAAAAATTTATATTTATATTTTGAAATAATGAAAAGAATATTCTGTATGCCTATTTTATGCATTTGCAATGATATTATATTAGTTATAAATAATTTAAACTTAAAAATCATATCATAATAATAATAATAATCTATTTTTAAGATCAGGGTCAAGTCACATCAAATTGGTGTATGAGATCCCCTTGTTTGTGGGATAAGGAACTTCCTTCCGTCCACCGATTTCATTGATAAAGTCTCCTACCCCAGTGAATTTGAACTTGTGACCTCTTAAGAAGAAACACATGTTCTTAAACATATATATTATTATTCAATAAATATATAGGATGCAAATAATTTTTAATTTTAATCTGAAAATAAAGAAACTCCCTTTGAATTTAGATTGAGAATACTTTGAATGACTTTATTATTCTAATGGAAGTTTATCCATTTAATTTGAGGCCAAATAAATATAATTTCTATAATTATATTTTATAATTATAATAATTTTCATATATCAATTTGAATTTATCTATAGAAATAATGAAATGAAATACCAAACAATTTATGTATTGTATAATAATTTTAATTATAACAATTTGAATTTATTTATATAAATAATGAAATGAAATACCAAAGACCTTTTGGTGTTTATAGAATGTATTTTTTACCACACTTCACATTATTAATCCCTAGATAAAGGTAGTGAGGAATATTGCAATGAGTATGCCATTTTTCAATAGTCTTGCATGCAAATCCACATTTTTTTCATTTTTAATTTAAGGATTTCACAAACATAACATTTTATTTTTTAACCTATGCTTTAACAAGCTTGTACTTTGAGGTATTTTTTGGGAGTAGAACAAAGTCATTTTCATTAGTTGACTTCATTTTATTTTTTTCATGTTATAGGTGTCAAGTGTCTAGTGGTGGTGTCTAGTAATGGAAATTACCATGTTGGCCAAGTGTCATAGCTCTGTACTATGAAAACTGAAACACCATCACCAATCCTCTAAGCAATGTTACCTCCCAAATTGTACTTAATGATAAAATCCCCAATCCACAAGGCACAACCCAAGAGAGAACTACTAGGATGGTCACCACAATGAGCTAAGAAATCTATCATATTCACTTTAGCTTGACATTCCTCTGGCTTAGGGGGGTATCCCTAGTAGAATTACTAATGCTAAGCAATGAGGCACACGGTGAAGTGAGAGTAGTTTTAGTAAAACATTTTTTTTGGTATTTTCAAGGATGTAAAAGAGTTAATGAAAGGAAGTAGAAATGAGTCCCAAATATAACAAGAGAAATTGAGTCAATATCAGTCAAAGGGGACTTATGGGGTCAAGAAGAAAAAATATATTTGGAATTCATATTTTTCATCAAAGGATTGAAAATAAGAGACTAGAGATTAGAACCCAAGGGAAAGAATAATATCTTATCTAATCAACAATGATGACCAAATCCCTACAAGAAGGGGTCTTCAATGGAGCAACATTATTCTTTCATTCTCAACCAATACACATACCTTTCTAAATTGGAAACTATCTTCCCAACACCAAAATGTCCTACAACCTTGGAGGTTTGAGCCTCTCTCATAAGCTCCAATCATTCACGTTTATAGACATGGAGCTTTTCAGCATTGTAGAGTAAACTATTATGTAAATGATAGTCATCCTTAACATCACCTTCTTATATATTAGTTTTTCCATGTAGTTTTTTAAACACCTCCTTGAAGTCCTCATATTTTGTGTATCCCTCTCTATATGAATCATGGTTAAAAGAATCCATGTGCAACAGAGTTCCTAATGTTGTAATATTGGATGTGGGTGGCGTGGAAAGAATGTCTGTGAACTTGTGTATTTTTCCCGTATTATACTTTATGACTAGATGAAATTGTTTTAAGAATCCCATTCACATGTAATTCGTAGATTGTTGTAGATCAATTTGGACCTACAAATACTGTAGCAGTTGGTGATCTTTATGGATGATGGTCTCCTTTCCTATTAGATGGTGTTTCCACTTCTTGATATCTTGAACTAGGGAATAGAGTTCTTTGTCATAGTTAGGGTAGTTGAGAACTACCCTACGAAATATTTCAAAATGATAGAATACATGACTTCCTCCTTGCATTAAAACAGATCCCACGAAATACCCACTTCGATCTGTCTCCACTTCGAGAGGCTTCAACAATGGACAATATGGGAATAACCGAATTTCATGCTCCATTTACCTCTTGGGTGGTATCCTTTGAGTATCCTAGAAAAATCTTATGAATGATTGTAACAAATAATACAATTGATATTTATTATCTCTAGTAGGCCCCTCTAGGGATTCTTTTATTCTTAGGGACTCACCCTTGGACTTATTGTCACTTAAGAAAAATAAACCATATTTATGACTAGAACTAATCTATTTCTTAGCTTGGTCTGCACTTACCAGTGAGATGTATGAATTTTATTTACATGAAGATCTCATTCCTCATATACTTCCAGGGGCTTCCAAGAAGTACTACAGATAAGTCAATGGGTATTATTTCCAATTTCACTTCTCAATAACATCAGCACTTACAACATATTTAATCTTATTGTATTTTGTTAGCTTGATCACTACATACTTTTTTACCCATCTCAATGGATTTGGGATAGGATGATCATAAAAATCCAATCCAATATTACTATCTAGGTCCACTCCTATGAGATTATTCTATGAACCATATTTGAAAATGGAATCTGTAGTGTAACCCAAATTTCATTATAAAAAAAATTGTAAGGGAAAACTAAAGTTTGTTAAACAATAGTTTCACTATTTATACACATAGCAGTTTCAATGCACTCGATTATCCATCCTAAAGTTTGAAGGATATTTAAACCTAACCTATCTCCTAATGTTAAATTTCATTATAGCGTTGTTATTATATTAGAGTCATACATTTAAATACATCGATGACTTAAATCCTTTGAGTGTCAAATTCCATAGGATGAGCCTTAGGGTTACATCAAACCATGATATACATAATATAATAGGTAATAAGCTATGTTATAAAACATGTAAGTGATATAATTCATGTCAACAATATTAAAACCTTAAACGAACACAAGGTTGAACTAGGAGACATAACTATCCAAGTTATAATCCATGCACTAGGGTTTATAACACCCATAACAACATAATACCTTATCATAGTGTAATGAACTATATACAAAGAAGGAAAAATGATGTACATACAATAATAAGCATTGTAACCCTACACATAAGTTAACACGGTTTTCCCTGATCTAAGGGTAAACATATACACCCAACATTTAAGTATTTTGTAAATCGTCTTTTAGGTGGATGACAGTGTCAGGTCTGAACCTAGGTCGTTATATCCTGTAGACATCTATGTTATGGCCGACTAATTAATGGAGATAGGTCATGCCAAATACCCTCCATAACTGACACTATAGGGAACCGATGAATGTGGGATCGCCACTTCAGTAGATTTCACATGGCTAGGGTGCAGGGTCTACCAATTGCTCTTACTTCGTTGGAAAGGGGCTCAGAGTGTCATTTTTTCTTCGTATTTGCCTATTTGTCCTTGTAAAACATTTTTCCACTAAACTATATGGGACCCATGATTTTGGTAATGCTAGGATCTGGTGAGGGATGGAGATAAACAACACATTACAGGGTTCTCCACGCGCATGGCTAAGTAGCCTTTCTATTGCTTATGTTTTGTGTGCAATGTATTTTTACATAATTTCCTGCTCTCTCTGTGCTGTGTATAGTCTATGTAATGTATTTTTACATAATTTCCTTCTCTGTCTGTGCAATGTATACTTTGTGTAATGCATTCTCCATATGGTGCAATGTAATATTTGTGAGGTTCTATGTCACATACCTTACATTTTATTTTTGTTTTGAGGATTGATATCGCATTATACTTGTACCTCCATATGCATTTTTTATCCATGTTCTGCAGTGTTCATGATTCCATTTGTAAGTTATGTAAAATCCCTTAAATGGCTCACTCAAGTTTGAGGGGTTACTGAGTTTCTTCTATGATGGATATCAATATTCAAGACCATATTATTTCAGGTTCCTTCCTAGTGAGACTATGGTCAGAAACACTATTACTATAAGGTAAACCTTATGACATTTTTTTCGTTTTGGTTTTAAAATTGAACAGGGGTCGTTACACCTGCAAACCTTGTCGGGAGGGTACTGTAAAAGAAAATAATATCCATCCTAGAGGAATATACGGGCATACCCTGTTGAAAGTCGTGATCGAAATATTATGCTGTTATTATTACATTCTAGGATTTATCCAAATCCTTCGAAACTTACTATGTTTTTTGAAGTTGTTACAAACTTGACGGTTTTTGAAACTCTGTAGGTAAAATTATGATTACACTTTGTACATGCATCACAACATTAAAAGGCCCTTATTCTCTTTTTTTTCTTTTCAAAATAGCAACATCACTTCTTTGTATTCTCTGGTTATAAAATTTCTTTGTCGAGAAGAATCGTGCTTTGTCCCACTGCCACCTCGACATCGGCCTTTACTTGATCAATCGTCTGATATAGTTACAAATAAATCTTTTACGTAAATTTACGGTTTTCTTATTTTTGGCAACCCTATACTAACAAAATAAGAGACATCCTTATTTATTACATGTTATACCCTAAGATTGTATTCATCAACCACATGATCTATTGAATATCTGAGGCAAGATAATCATAGGGTTTGGACATGTTTTTGTTTTTTTAAACTTTAACCTATGAATTAGGTTCTTACTATAATTTGTATGCACTCAGTTTTCATTATTTGCACTTCTATAAATGCTACTTTATTTAACATTTCTCGCTATGATTATTACCATATAAGAAATATGACCAGATCACATCATGTGCATCCCTCCCATTACTTCTTAATTAATATTTTCTTTGTTGCAAGAATTATCCTTGTCAAAATTCCATTTGTGTATTATGGAACAAAATAATAGTTTTGTTTTAAATGTTAGTTTCTCCATGGTAATTTCTTTCTGTTCTTTATCCCTTTGCAAGGGGTTTCGTAATTTCATCGAGGTAATATTTATCAATTAATTGGTACTGTTTTTTTTTTAATTAACTCCACCCCTCTATTAAATAATTTATTGAGTCGATCTTCCTCTTTGATTACAATTTGTAATTTGGGGTAATTGTTCCCTATACTTTGTTAAAAAAACATGATCGAGGAGAAATAAAATAAAACAAATGTGGAGATAAAACACAAAAGATACAAAGTACAATAGAGACATAGATATACATCGTTCAACCAGTGTGGGATATGCCACCAAAGAAATTGTTAGGTCCTTCCTGTTGATTAAGGTTGGTTGTCATTGATGTCAACCCTTGAAGAAAGACTAGTAGCACAAAGGTTTGGGTAATGGACCCAATAGTGTTTGATGTAAATATGACTCATTATTGTTTTGTCATGGTTGATAAAAAGTAAATATGGATGAAATCCAAAGTGGTCGCCTTATGGTGAAAGCCCAGAAGTAAGACGCTTTATGGAGTAAGATAACCCATGCTTAATTATGGAATAACGAGATGAAGGAAAGTGAATTTGTCGGGGAAAATATCCTAGATGGATATTTCTTGTCATGTCATTTCCGGTGGTATGTGGAACGTCACATAATTCCTCACGGTTAGAGAGTTATGGCCATGAGAAGTTGGAGACCCCAGGTGATGTAGGAGCATCCCTCACGACAAGCAAGCCAATGTGGAAGCAGAAGACAGCTGGAGGACATCCAACGCAAGTTTTTGAATTTCCCTAGAAGTTGATGCGCAAATATAAATGAGATCATTTATTGAAGGCAACTTGGTAAAATGTAATCAGACCTTGAGCGCCCCGCTCTCGTCTGAGATAGTCAGAGGCATTTATAGTAGTAAATGTAAGTAGGTAGATTTGAATATTAGATTAGACAGTTCTAGAAGAAAGAGGGGAAACGGATATAGACACCCTCATTGTATCATTGTAATAGTAGTTGATAACTCAGGAAGAGTTAGCAAAATCCAGAGCATAGGAGAGAAGCAGAGAACTGTAGAAGAACACCCATGTACAGATCTTGAATTAATAGAAGAAGTTGATTCAGATTCATGTATGTCGTGTTATTCTCTGTGTATGTGTTTTGAATTCTATGCTCATGAATATTTACTTCCTGTTATGCATTTTCTATATGTTGTGTATGTGATTTCATGGTTGAATTGAAGTTTGAGAGGGTGAGTGAATGAGTTTCAATTGTTTCTCTAATTGATCCAGAGGATTCCTGCAAGGAGTGCAGTTGAATTTTCCGCAAGGAGTGCGTTGATAGAAGGGTTCAATTAGAGTTATTTTTTGTTCTCATCCATTCTGAAGGTGAAGATAGGCACAGTGCTGTGCAAGGAGTGCGCAGGCCAAGCCAAGCCTCAGAGTTGTGATTCTGAGCAGAGTATCGGAAGGGTTTCCGCAAGGAGTGTGTGCAAAGAATTCTCTCCTTCTAAGAGACGAAGTAACTGTGAAAAAATTAGGAAGGATAGGCCTCTGAGTTGCTGAAGGTCAGCATAGACAAGTGTGACTTGAAGTTGCAAGGACGTTGTAGGTTGGCGAGTAGGCGAGCCAGCCTCGTGAGGAGACATTTAGTCATCTTGTGGACTTACGAAAGAACGAACGGACGGTTGAAATCCTTTGAGGAGATTTTGCAAAGTTCCGTGGGCCATTGGATCTCACGGAGGTGCAAGGAGGCTACAGTGCAAGTGTGGAAGAGGTTCGAAGCTCAGGAGGGGCAGAGCCATCGATCCGAGTCACGTAGACTGTCGGATCTACACGTGATATCGTGTATCGGGGATTCGTAAGTTGAAGCTCCAAGTCATTGTGACAAGAACCGTGAGATCACAATCCGTGATATTTCGACAAGCTCAGAACCGTCCATCGGCTGGGACGCTTGTCGAAATATCTAAAGGAGTCGAGGATCAGAGAATCGAAGTTCTTGAGCACAGAGAAATCTTGTCACTTGGAATTGTGATCCACGATATCCTGACAAGATCAGAATCGTCCATCAGTGGGGACACGTGTCAGAAGATCCCGAAGAGTCGGGGTTCGGCATATCGGAGGTTTTGAGGACGAGATACATGGACAGTTTGGGATCGCGATCTCCGATACCCCGACACGAGAGTCATGTGGGCCACAGTAGGAGCTAGTGGAGTACAGGCGTCAGGAATCTGGCGAGAGTCGGGGAATCGAGAAATCAGAGTCCCTGAGGACAAGGAAGTTGAGATATTTCAAGTCCTGAACCCAGGAGAGATCGGGACCGTCCATTTATAGGACACGTGGAAGAGATCGACGCCATCGGGGAAAGTCCTGACAAGGAAACATCCATCGGAGTTTGGTTCATCGGGATTTCAGGGATCTCGGTGACAAGTGGTTTGTGCACTTTGAAACCGCGAAGCGCGAAACCTCGACGGGATAAGTCCGTAGTCACGGGTTAACGGTCATAGGGGCCAAGACCGATAACCAGGAGGGCTATCGTGAAGAAGGAGTATCGTGATTCGAGGAACCGCGAGTTTTGAAGGCATGAGTATTTTGACATTTCAAACCCCAAAACCCCGATGGGGGTTAAAGATGTAGCCATATAAGGAGAGGTCACGTGGGACCAAGTTTATAGCATGGGGGCTAGCGGAGGTTGGAAGCGCACCGGGATTTTGAATTCCAAAACCCCGACGAAAGAGATATAAGACTGATATCTTATAGAGAGTGGTCGCATGGACTAAAGGCTTATCTAGCTGGGCTAATACAATAAGGGAACATCGTGGGTGTTAAAAACCTGATAGTGGGAACCCCGACAGAAGGAGGGGAGTCCCTGAAGAGATTTATGTGGGTGAAATATTTCCCGATAGGGAAATAGAGAACCTTTGAGTTCTTCGGGCTAGGAAGGAAGTAAAAGGTCCTGTGAGAGGACGTGCCCCTGGGTGGGTGCACCTGCGTCACCAGGTTTGGGTAATGGACCCAAGTTTGTTTGATGGGTAATTGTATGAGTTATGATATATTTTCAGAACGTCACATAAATCCTCACGGTTTGAGAGTTATGGCCTTACAAAGTTGGAGGACCCTCATATCATCTAGAAGCCCCAAAAGCTCAAAGTAATCAAAGTGGTTTAAGAGATTATAAAAGGTAAATAATAAAGTGAAGTAATGAGTGTATTATAATTCAAAGTGAATACAAAATAAATTATTTCAATAATAATTTTAATGGAGAAATTAGAAGTGGACCCAACCCTAAAATAAGGAAAGTGGGGCCAAGTGACCTAG
>ML776606.1:1956124-2012039 GCA_009831015.1 Picea engelmannii
AGGTCAAAGTAATCAAAGTGGTTTAAGAGATTTTAAAAGGTAAATAATAAAGTGAAGTAATGAGTGTATTATAATTCAAAGTGAATACAAAATAAATTATTTCAATAATAATTTTAATGGATAAATTAGAAGTGGACCCAACCGTAAAATAAGGAAAGTGGGGCCAAGTGACCTAGAAGATGTTTTTAAGGAAGCTACTTGGAGAGTATAAATAAGAGGCAAGGCTCTCTCATTTGAAACACACTTGAGCATATTGAATATATATAGGTTTTTGAGGTATGAAAATGATATCTAAGCCTAAATTCTAAGGAAAGTGAAGGAAAGAAGGCCGAAATGCAAGGAAGGATAAATTCTTTTGATGGTGCTTTCTAAGGTATGTTATTTTCAGGTCATCTCACCATTTTCGCTATAATTGTTTTTATATAATGATTCAGATCTTGAAATTTCTATGATAGTGAGAAAACATATCCAAGTATCTTTGGTTAAAAATTAATCTTGTGGGTCATTGTAGTTTTGGATTTACACGCTATGGAAAATAGGGTTTGTGGCTAGTCCTGAAACTAGTAAAAATCAGGTGTTTCAGGAAACAATGTCATAACTTATTCATAACAGATTAAAATTTAGTGAGACAAAATCTGTTGGTTAGGTTACCATCTGTATTATTCTTTGTAACATATTCATATCATTACATCAAATATTTTGTGTGGGGCACGCTCTACAAGGTCGCTCTCTAGAATAAGCCAGAATTCAGCAAGGTATACCATTTTTGGTATAAATCCCTTTTTGAGACGTTCCAAGTAGTTCCACTTGGAGGAATTGCATAAAACACATTGAGGAACATTTTATATCGGTTTTAGATCTTTATACATTACAGGTTCAAAGTTATGATTACTTCAAGTTAGGGTTGTTGACTAATCCAAAACTAGGCATGTGAGACTAAAGAAAAGTTTGATGAAAATGCTAGTTTCTTGTTTTTAAAGTTAAGGAAGGTTTGCAGGAATGTGATCATATACACCAGGTCTATTACAGAGCTACAAAGCATATTTGGATGATAAAATTGATGAGGGATTTTGGTTGTGGCACATGTTGAGTACATGGTTGAGACAAGTAGTTGATGAGTTGACACATACATGAAGTGTATAGTTGATGATGCTGATTCATATTGATGATTAATAGTTTATGAGTAGTTGACACATGATTTTAACATACTTGGTGCATGATTGGATTCACTTGTTTATGGTACAGGTTGATTACAGGTTAGTGCATGGTTGATGCACTTGTTTATGGTACAGGTTGATTACAGGTTGGTGCATGGTAAATGAACTTTTTTATGGTATAGGTTGATTACAGGTTGATAAATGGTTGATGCATGGTTCAAATTTATTGGTACAGGTTTATAGTGGTATATCTCACAGTGATAGTGTGACAATGGCTCCATCATTCTACTTCTATTTCAGGGTGGCAGGATGGGGCAAGGACAGGTGGTTGTAGCCACCTTCCAGTTGTAGCCAGAGAACATTGAGGGTTGTAGCCTCCTTCTGGTTGTAGCCAAAGATTTGGGGAGTTGGATCTTCCCTCGGGTTGTAGCCTGAGAAACTAGGGGGTTGGAGCCTCCTTCCAGTTGCAGCTGGAAAACAAAGGAAGTTGGTGCTTCCAATGAATGTAATTCTTCAAGACATATAAGAAAAAACATTTTTTTGTTTTCTCCCGACTTGGGTTTCCACGTAAAACACTAGTGTATTGTGTATGTGTGTGATTTTTTATTTATTACTGCTCATTATTGGATAATAATTCTACATTGATATAACATTTGAAGAAAAAGGATTATAATTACGTTATTACTGATTCACCCCCTCTCTCAGTAATCCAACACTTCTTGTATTATTATCCAACAACTGAAGGGATAGAACCTATAGAAAACCTGTTGTAACTTCCTCTTCTTTCTCTCACAGTCTCCTCACTCAGAATACAATATTCACAATGATACATAGGCACAATACATTTCCCTCATAAAAGAGGGTTTCCTTCTAGGGAAAAAAACCCTAACATAAATTATACCATCAGATTTGTGACCTTATAATGAACGGTCCATATTTACTATGAAATTACAATATACATTTACAAGGAAATTTTTCCTTCGAGGGATTCTCCCCTGAACCTCAGTCGGGGGCCCACATTCCCCCAGACCCCGAAAGGGGCGTAACCCTCCCATGTACTCTTCTGTGTGGAGGAGTGTACATGCTTCCACGGTGTAAAGTATTCGTGAGGTATAAACATGGATGAAAAAAGAGACCTCTCAATCAAGAATATAATCAGGCTCCATAACCAACACACTTTATGTTGAAAGACATGTACAGGGATAACAAACTACACAACTTTATTTAAAGTCTGCTTTTCCTTTTAATTATTTCGCAAGTAAATAAATTTTTCATGTATGTCAACTGATGATGGGTCCCTTTGTATTTTGAGGGAACCCATCAAATTAATTTCACACCCACTCCCCTTCCTTGTTCCTGGGAAAGTAGTTTGCAAGGAAATGAAGATACTCCGATATACATTCAGGATCCAAGATATGTATACTTTGACTCCTTTTATTTATCTCATTCTTTAATGTATTAGTAGGTAATGTAGTTATGTTATAAAAAAAAATATTAGTAGGTAATGTATTTATGCTACATATGGTATCAAAGATATAGGTTGCAACACCCATACCTTGATCGGCATCACAATGAAGTATGAATTGTTTGAAGGAAAAATTAACAAAGTAAACTTGTTCATTGTTACAAACTGACTAGTTATTTAATAATTGTAATCATTTCTAAAAAAAATAGTTAAAGGACAAACAACAAGGAAATAATAATGAACATCCCCCTAGATATCATGAAAATCCCAATGAAGGTAGTTTTGCAACATAGGTTTTGGAAACAACGAGAAATCTTATTTTAGATTTATAAACTTACAATGAAGATAATGAGAAACTAAAGAAATCATAGGAACAACAACAAGAAATAAATGAATTTTTTCTACGAAGTATGGAAGAAAAAAATATTCTAAAGAATAAAGATATGGATGAGGAAGTTAGTAAAAATTCTACAAAATATTCAAGAAAACAAAATAAAAGAAAATAATTCTTCTAATGATATGTTGTAACACCACCAAATCACATAGAAAAAAAATTGGTAATATTATTTCTCGATGACAAGAGATAGATTTAAAATCTCTATACTCTTGTTAAAATTATCATTTATATATTATGAAATCATACTATTCATTAATTTCCCCTTTTAAATTCTCTTTTGTGATAGGTGGTAAAGCCAAAATCTGTATATTTAATCATCGTTCTCATTTTATCATTCTATCATTCTCATTCCTAATAAATTCCTTCTCTCGAGATCACATGTCCTAAGTACTACAACTTACTGTCATAAAATTCAAATTTACTATATTTTGCATACAATTGATGCTCCCTTAACATTTGTATAACTAACCTTATATTATCTTCGTGTTCTTCCCTCGTCTATGAATATATCAAGCAATCATTTATAAAATATATACAAAAAATATATTTTCTTAACATGTTGTTCATTAGGAACATAAATGTCACAGAAGCATTTTCTAAGCCGAAGGGTACGTCTATGGATTCATAGTGTCCATACCTAGTTCTAAAAGAAGTTTTATGAGTTTTTTCATGTTTAATGATGATCTGATAATAACCTAACCTTAAATCTATCTTAGAAAATATTTTAGCTTATCCAACCTAGTCAAATAGGTCATCAATACGGGGTAAAGGGTACTTATTTTTTATTGCCATTTTATTTAGTTGTTTGTAATCAATACACAACCTAAAATTTCCATCCTTCGTTTTCACAAACAGAGTCGGTTCTCCCCATGCACACACACTTGGGATAATGTAATTTTTATGCAACATCTCTTGAAGTTGCATTCTTGATTCAGTCAATTCAAGAATACTCATTCTATAAGGCGCTTTAGACACTAACACAGACCTAGGTACTTTACCTATTGTAAAATATGTGTCCCTTCTAGGAGGTTCTCTTGTAATTTCTTCTAAGAATACATCCTGAAACTTAGACAATATAACCCATCTTGTAAACCATCTTGCCTTGATTCCAATTTATATGAAAAACACATATTTCATAACCCTTCCTTGCATTTTGTTGCAACTGTAAAATATAAATCTATCTTACCAATGCACCACAAGGTATTCCCTTAATGGTTTTCTTTTTCCCAAGTTCATATAAAAAATCAAAATATTTATTTTGACATCTTGCAACAGATGCATGATTTTCAAGCCAATCCATTCTTATGAGTAAATAATACGATGCCAAAGGAAATATATTCAATTCCACCCTAGTTTTCATTCTATCCATAGTTATTATGCATTCATTGACCAAGTCAACTACATTTCGTTTTGTACTAGTAGCTAGTTGTACTAGCCAATACTTACTATCTTTTACTTTTTTCAATTTACAGTGTTCAACTATAGTCGGGGAAACAGATCTTCAACTTGCACCAAGTTCAATTAAAATAGATACATATTTTTTATTGATCATACCTTCAATTTGTACCATGGTAGATTGATGATCAACTTATCGATTCTCCAAGGATGGATTAATCTTGTGATTACACCATTCCATTTCATTAATTGTGATTGCTTCTAGAATAATATGCACTGTCAAGTTCATGTTCTTATTTAGAGGGAAATCCTTGTTTATATGAGGTTCTTTGCAACCCCAAAACTGTAATGGTGGTTTGATTGATTTATTCATTTTCAATATTCTCCCATAGTATATTCCAAAATGTATCGATAAATATGGTATCCTTTTCTAAGATGATTATCTTTAATATCCTGAAGTGCACCTATACTTGTTCAAAGAACATGTTTCCTGATTATTTACCTTTAATGGTATTTTTACAAGGCATGAGAATGAATATCTTGTTGAACATGTCAAGTACCTCAAATATATAGTCATGTCCCTTCTAGGATGTTGGTAAAACTCACACAAAATCCATGGAAATGATTTATTAGGATCGAGTGGATATATGAAAGGGATGGTGTAGACCTTTCTTCCTCTTGCTAGGATTTTTGGTACAAAAACGTATACATCCTCTAATATATTATTCTACATATTCTTTCATTCTCAGCCAACAAACATACGTTTCTAAATTGGAAACTATCTTCCCAAAACCAAAATGTCCTACAACCTTGGAGGTTTGAGCCTCTCTCATAAGCTCCAATCATTCACGTTTACAAACATGGAGCTTGTGAGCATTGTAGAGTAAACTATTATGTAAATGATAGTCATCCTTACCATTACCTTCTTATATATGAGTTTGTCCATGTAGCTACTGAAACACCTAGTTGAAGTCCTCATATTTTGTGTATCCCTCTTTATATGCATCATGGGTAAAAGAATCCATGTGCAACAGAGTTACCAATGTTGTAATAATGGATGTGGGTGGCGTGGAAAGAATGTCTGGGAACTTGTGTATTTTTCCTGTATTATACTATATTACTAGATGAAATTGTTGTAAAAACACCATCCACATGTAATTCCTGGTTTGTTGTAGCTCAGATTGGGCCTAAAAATACTGTAGCAGTTGGTGATCTGATTGGATGATGGTCTCATTTCCCATTAGATGGTCTTTCCACTTCTTGATAGCTTGAACTAGGGAATAGAGGTATGTGTCATAGTTAGGGTAGTTGAGAACTACCCTGGGAAATATTTGAAAATGATACAATACATGACTTCCTCCTTGCATTAAAACGTCGCCCATGGAATACCCACTTGGATATGTCTCCACCTCGAAAGGATTTTGCAGGTTTCATAGTGTGTGAACTAGTGTTTGAATGATGTCTCTTTTCATTTCATTGAAATGATTTTGTTTACTCTTCCACCACTAGAAAATCCTGCTACTAATTGTTATGGCATGGAGTAGTATAGAAACTGCTTAAAATGGAGCTATGAACTTTAAAAAATACTATGACCCCCCCAAAAAATATCCTAGCTTCAGTGAAAGTCGTAAGAACTAGCCATTTCACCATGGCCTCCATATTTGTGAGATATATATTGATTTCCCCTCCACTGATTACTTACCTCAAATAAACCAATGATTACTCATAAAACTCACATTTTTTGAGGTTATCCATCAACTAGTTATTTTTCAAGGTTTCCAACACTTGCATAATATTTGAGATTTTCTCTTCACAGATAGAGTTATAAAAAAATATATCATCCAAATATACTATGAAAAAAAAGAATCTAAATATGGGTGTAATATATCATTGATTAGTCTCATAAACATAGTTGTTTCATATTATAATCCAAATGGAATGACCAACCATTCACATAGACCGTTCCCTCTCTTGAAGGAAGTCTTCCAAGTCTCTTCTTCCTTGATGTGCACCTGGTGGTATCCCAATTTGAGATCCAACTTGGTGAAATATTTTGTGTGTTGCAATTGATCTAATATATCAAAGATCTTGAGCAAAGGGTATATATTTTTTAGTGTAATATTGACAAGGTGAGGCTCTTGGTTGAATAACACCCTTATTCAACATTTGTTTCAAGTTCTTCTTTACTTCATTTAATTCCAAGATGGATTGTCTATACAACCCAATATTCAACAATTGACAATCTGGGAATAACTGAATTTCATGCTCCAATTCCCTCTTGGGTGGTATCCTTTTAGGATCCTAGCAAACTCTTATGTACGATTTTAGAAACTAATCCAACTGATATTTCTTATCTATAGTACACACCTCTAGGGATTCCTTTATTCTTAGCGACTCACCCTTCGACTTATTTTCGCCTAAGAAAAGTAAACCATATTTCTGACTAGAACTAATTGATTTCTTTGCTTGGTCTGCACTTACTAGTGAGATGTGTGAATTTTATTTACACGAACATTTAATTCCTCATATACTTGTAGGGGATTCCTATAAGTACTCCACATAAGTAAATGCATGTACTATTTCCAATTCCACTTCATCAATAATATCAACACTTACAACATCTTTCATCTTACCGTATTTTTTTAGATTGATCACTGCATACTTTTTTTCCCATCCCAATGGATCTGGGATAGGATGATAATAAAAATCTAATCCAATATTACTAGTGAGGTCCGTTGCTATGAGGTTATTCTATGAACCATATTTGAAAATGGAATCTGTAGTGTAACCCAAATTTCATTAAAAAAAAAAATTAGGGAAAAGCTAAAGTGTGTTAAACAATAGTTTCACTATTTATACACGTAACAGTTTCACTCCATTGGATTATCCATCCTAAATTTTGAAGGATATTTAAACCAAAACTATCTCCTACTGTTAGCTTTCATCATAGAATTGTTATTATATTAGATTCATACATTTAAATACATCGACGACTTAAAGGCTAGGACTATCAAAGTCCATAGCATGAGCCTTAGGGTTACATCAAACCATGTTATCTATAATATAATAGGTAATAAGCTATGTTATAAAACATGTAAGTGATATAATTCATGTCAACAATATTAAAACCCTAAACAGACACAAGGATGAACTAGGAGACATAACTATCCAAATTATAATCTATGTGCTACGGTTTATAACACCCATAACAACATAATATATTAGCATATTGTAATGAAAAATATGTAAACAAGTAAAAACAATGTACATACAACAATAAACATTGTAACCCTACACATAAGCTAACACGATTTTCCTCGATCTAAGGCTAAACCTATACACCCATCATTTAAGTGGTTTGTAAATCGTCTTTGAGGTGGATGACAGTGTCAGGTATGAACCTAGGTCTTTCTATCCTGTAGACATTTACGTTGTGGATGACTCATTAATGGAGATAGGTCATGCCCAATACCCTCCAGAAATGAAACTATAGGGAACCGTCGAATGTGGGATCGCCACTTCATTTGATTTCACATGGCCAGGGTGTGGGGTGTACCAATCTGTGACATCCCAAAAAATAATTTATTTTCGAAAATTGTTAGGAAAATTATTTCGTTTTTGGTAAATTCGAATTTGGAATTTTTTTTCCATTTATGGCAATTCTGAATTTCAAATTTGGTAAATTGTAATTAATTATTATGACTGTTGGGCAGAGATCTAATTTGACCCAACTAACTATTTAACTATGGCACTTGTATGAAAACATAATATTTTATAATTATTGCAGGAGGACAAATGGAACAACCATGTTAAATTCAACTGACCATGACTCCATAAGTGGGGAACATGTTGGAACTACCTCAGGGTTGATTGTTACAAGTGGAAAATCAGGGATTTGGCCATTGGAATCCCCTAAAAATTAGGCATTTAGAAAGCTGCAGAAATTCCCAAGGGAGGGAAAAGACTTAGGAAAAAATATGGTTTTTGATATATAGCATATGTGAGGAGGCAGGACGTTGCCAAGTATGTTGGGAAAAGAACTACTGAGTACTTGTTGTTATGAGCAGTAATTATCAAGTGTGATACAAGGAGAGGACTATTGATAGAGGAAGACATTGCTGAAGAGGAGATTCCAAGTTTTCCCTCATGGATTCATGGTCAGGCTAGCGAGTGAACTGGGCAAGTGATTTGGCTTCCCTATTCTACGGTTGGGAGGAACGTGGTTGTTCCCTTTGTCTTCCCACAATCTGGTTTAGATATTTTAATCTTTTCCTTCTCTGTTTTCATGATTATATATATATGATGTAATGTATATGTTTGTGCTAAAGTGAAATATTTTCCATGGATGAAATCTGTTCGTTCTGTGAAGTTCATAATAGATGACCAAATTCTAGAATTGTTCCTTCTGTAATTAAATTTCTAGGTAGAATTATCTATGTATAAATGAAGTTGAAAAAAACAGATCTATCCACAGTTGTATGTTTATTCCTGTAATTGAATTTCTAGGCGGAACTATCTATGTATAATTGGATTTTAACACGTCTGTATATATGTATAATATTATGTGTATCTCTGTAATTAAATTTCAGAAAATTCATATCACTTAGTTGAGACTTCCTTTCCCATATAACATTGAAGGAGGAGAAATACAAGACAGTATGGACCCTACAGATCATATGTATATACTTATATATTGCATATAAAATTATATATATGCATATATATAGATTTGTTTGCAGTTGGTACTTTGCGTAGGCATTATTGATTAAACGAAAATTAAGTGAATGCAACCGAAACTCACTTATACAAAGATATGTTGTCATTTTATATAAGCAAACAAATTACTCCAACAGATAATCAACTACATTTCGTATAAAGGAAATATTGATTCAGAGAGTCTGAAACCCCTCCTTAACCTCGTTACAGTACTAAATAAAATTGAATAATTTTTTTTGTTCTGATATGAGATAATACAGAAGTAGAATACTCCATAAGGACAAAGATTCGTAGATATATAAATTTTAGAAGATCATATGTTGATAGAACATTTAAGCTTTTATTTTCATTTGCACAAAATAAAAAGACCCAACTTGAAATAATAACCATTGTATTAAGTAATTAAAAAATTATTGAGTGATGAGTATGTACATGCAAAACCATCCTCTCGGTATTCTATGCAGTGGACAACATAGAAATGGAAATATACAATGATAAAGTTTTGTACACATAGCATGCAATTGCAAACTCCTACCAGTCTTATAGAAACCCCTTTACACAATCGAAACACCGATAGAATGGTATATATATACATGTATGTATATATATAAATATGCATATATAGATAAGTGTTTTGGGAGTAAATCTTAGAATCGTAACCTTACCCTACCTTTACTTTGATAACTCAGATCATTGTATCTACTCAATGTTAGATCCAGTCTAACTATTACAAGTTCAGAACAAACTGTTTTGGTGGTAAACATAAGAAATGTCAAAATGAAGTAAACTTATATAGTATTATAGATCTAATACAATTCAATTTTCACAGTATAAACATTTAGAGTTGAAACAAAATCTTCAATCTAAACTACAACCATAGAAATTAAATTGCAGAGTAGGGTGAAACCAAAATGATGAGGAGATTCGATTAACTCAAAAACCATCTCATTACTTCAAATAAACAAGTAAATCATGTAGATAAATCTTTGAAGGAGACATACTTATAGTAAACAGACCCGAACTTTAAGTTTACAATGGGAATTTTTTTCCCCTTTCGAAGCACGATAGGAAACTAAGGAAACTATATTGAATGACTACATTTAAATTTTACAACTGTGATTGTTAGGACTCTGGGAGGGTTTACAGAAGGGAACTCAAATACCTGTTGCACCGAGCACGAGTATGAAACATACAAAATCTTTACGTAGACAAAAACCTGAAGAATTACCACTGACGAATATTAGTAATTTATATACAAGGACGAGTTTAAGAAGAACACCAACAGAGTGATAATGGTTATTAACGAATTATACCAAGACATTACTTAAATTTTGATTCGCGTCTCGCATGAATTTATTTTCCTTGTCGCCTTTCATCTGGACGGACACATGGGCCGAAGGTGGGTGGTGAAACAAATCTCTAATGGGTATCCACAAATGAAACAGGGCCCATCATTATAGATTCATATCAATTCTCAAACAAAAAAAAAAAAAAGGAAAGAAAAACTTTACACAATGGCCACAATCTTAACGAATTGCAGTGATACAGTGTCAAGCTTCATTCTAAATCCATAAATGGTACCAGGCATGCCATGTGAAATATGCATCAAGTTTCTCATACAGAACCAGGACTATACCTAACTGGTGGAGTCTAACCTTTCCAGAATCATTTTTTCCCGAAGTAGATACAACTGAAGAAACATTACAAAGACATTCCTTTTATTGATTCCAATTGGTTTGACCATGATACAAACAATAACCATATTTTGTATGCAAGGGGATTGATGTACCGTAGGAAAATACCATTAAAGTATTCAAAGCACAAGGGTCACTTTTCCCTTTGACCCAGGCTAGGAATCCTCACACAACATCACGACATTTAACTTCAGGACCTCGACTTATGGGTTATAGAAGAATGATAGGAGAGGGTTACAAAACCTTAAAAGTTACAACCCAGACAAACAATATCGATTGTTCCTTCCAAAAAACGAGAAAAGAGACATTTTACTCTTGGAAGGGTTGAGCAAGGAGTGACCAACTCAATAACCTCCTATGGAAAATAAGACATCCAGAACAGACACAGAGGGATAGAATAAGGGAAACTTTGGAGCGTAGAGAATAAACAAACAACAATAACTTAAAAATGAAGAACATTTTTATGTTTCGAAGAACCACCTCTTTATCCGACCAGAGTATTATGTTAAGAGAAAACTTAGCAGGGGAGTCATGATTTTTGTTTGCTGACCCAAGGAACCTCCATTGTTGGTAGTCCTCTCTGCTAAAGGAGTAATATGCAGATCCCTTTGAAGAAGTCACAGTGAGCAACATAGATGCATGGAAAACCTAATACCAAACCCTACCTACCTAGTTAAATGTTGGGAGTATGTAGGACGGCTCGACCATGTAATGAGGTACAGTTGACATGATGGGAATGGGTGAAGGCTAGGTAAGAATCCTCATAAACCACACTCACGAGTTGCCATTAAACAATAAACACAGAGCCTTCAATTCCCACCTAACAGTAACCCACTCTCTCGCATCAAAATTTATTCATGAAATAAACAAAGTCTTCCGAACTCGATCCATTGGTACACATACATGACCATGGTTTGGTTGCAGTTCTAGAGAAGACTCCTTAGAGTTTCATTTGGTTAAAATCGAATATACTCAAGTTATCATTACTCAAACAATATGGGATAGGGGACGAGAAATTTAGTAACTTATTCATTCCCAAATAGAGCCCACCTGTGACATCCCCAAAAATAAAGTATTTTTGAAATTCAAAATTTGTTAGAAAATTATTCCGTTTTTAGTAAATTCGAATTTGGAAATCTTTTTCCAGTATGGAAATTCCAAATTTCAAATTTGATCAATTGTAATTAATTATTATGACTATTGGGCAGAGATCTGATCTGACCCAACTAACTATTTGACTATGACACTTGTATGTAAACATAATATTGTTTTAATCATTGTAGGGGGACAAATGGAACAACCATGTTAAATTTAGCTTACCATGACTCCATGAGTGGGGAACATGTGGGAACTGTCTTTGGGCTGATTGTTACAAGTGGAAAATCAAGGATTTGGCCACTAGAAGCCCTTGAAAATCAGGGATTTAGAAAGATGTGAAAATTCCCAAGGGGGTAAAGAAAGACCTAGGAAAAATGATTTAAAAAAAAAATAGCATATGTGAGGAGGCAGGATGTTGTCGAGTATGTTGGGAAAAAAAAATATTGATTTCTTGCTGGGGTGAACACTATTGATTAAGTGTGAGGAAAGAGGAGCCTGCTGAAAATGAAAGACATTGTTGAAGAGGAGTTTTTTGGGTTAGCCCCCATGGATTCATTCTTAGGCTAGCGGGTGAATAGGACAAGTGATTTGGCTTCCCTATTCTAAGGTTGGGTGGAATGTGGCTGTTACATTTGTTGTTTCAGCAACTTTATTCAGATATGTCTATCTACCCCTACTTTGTTCAGTGTTAATAGAATTATTGTTTGATAGAATGCATCAGTGTAAATATGGGTGAACAAATCAACTTATACAAGAAAATGGATCTGTTGCAAATGGGTTGAACTATAGGATAGACCTTACAGGTTTAACTATATGTGTCGATCAAAACCATTTTTACATCATGGTTAAGCATGAAATTGAATTATGGAAATTTTCAGAAATACATCTGTATTAAATAACATCGTTAAACCGGTGCTGAGCATCTCTACCAGTTATGTACTATACATGAAGCAAAGAAATTATTTCATGTATAGTATGTCGTCTATGAATATGTTCAAAGAGTGTTTTTCCTTTGAAAGAGAAATTGAGACCTGTATATGTACATCTATATTTTTATGCACATGGTCATTTCCCGGCAAGAAAAATATGTTATTTATATGTGTGTAATTATATATATATATACATATATGCATTGTAATTATTTATATTCATGCTTCTATGTACATCCTTATGCCTTGAAGTCTGGACGAAATTCCGAAATAATTATGTAGTAATTTAACAAGTCTAATTATGAATGGATGGAAATAGACACAGGTTAAATTTCTACTGATACTAATGTTATATTCATAACAAGTCTACGTGCATATAGTTATAAAATACCAAAAGGACAATTGAATCCAGAAAATGCGATTATGCACCAGCGTACTCATAAAATACCTGTTACATACTACTATACTACTATGCAGGGAAAGTTTAATGAAAATGATGGTATATCTGGGCATTCTGGAAATTGGACAAACATCACAATAAACGAATCGAGATAGAAATTATAGAACCAGATTGGAAAATGAAAAGTAAAATGACGAATTCAATAAAATAGGAGTAAGCAGCTCTATTAATTTTTATTTCAAGAGCTGGATAATCGAAATAGATATTGACTATAGTACTTCTTAAGAAAATGGATGTTGAGATATTACAAAGAGGCCATAACATTGTATAACCGAAAATGAAGTTTGTTACTCATGCTTTTCCAACCTCTCATGGAAGTAAGAAACAAATGTTCAACGTTTAACCCATTACAATTAATTTGTACAAGTCTAAACCGATGTAGATTGTGTCCTTTTTCAAGTACTGAGTTTCAACATAAAACAAAGAAAAAACTAGGGTTGAATCCTTACTCAACCGATATAGGAATTCGGTGGAAGAAGAATGTTACTTAATTATTATAAGAGAATTGTAACAGAACAAAGATCTCCTTGTTGCTTCTAGAACTTGTAGGATTGAGTCATAGGAGTGATAGGCTAGGAGCCCAATTACCTTTTACACCGAAGGATAGGAGCCGGTATCTGGAAATTGCGTGGAATAAAACCCTGAAAACAAAATCATACCCCGTAATTAGTAACGTATTATATGAAGAAGCATAACAAAAATTACCAACAAGATAATAATTATTCAATATACAATTTTCTTTGAGGGAGGTACTCACCTTTCGGCACACAGGCTCATTTTTCTTTTGTGTGATCGCAGTGTGCCCTCGCTGGCAAACCGCTCCCATCAGGACCTTCTTTAACTTGGCCCGAAGAGCTAAATTGCCCTTCAACTCCCCCRTCGGAAGTTCTTTACCCACAGCGACTCTCCACTGATCTCCCTTCCAAATCGAGAAATCGGACTTCACGATTTTGTGAGTCCTATGGTAGCGTGATTCTCACCTCATGATTCCACAAAGTCYGATGTGAGTCAACATTGACTCCCCTCCACTATCGGGACTTCTCTCCATCGGGAAATCGCTACTTGCGATGTCAACAACCTGAACCTCTAACCTCCGAATCCCGATATGCTGATTTTCCGAGACTCGTGTGGACTTGACTTCTCCACCCTTTATCCTTCTATCGGAATCTCAGAACTCGTGGGATCGTGAGTCCGGATGTTGATGGACTCGGGACTTACCTTTCCCCGATTCCCGATATGATGCCACCTGTACTCCACTAGCACCCGTGGTCCCACACTGCCACGTCACTGTCGGGATTTCGCGGATCGTTGAAAACCCCGATTCTCCGAACCCTGAGATATTGGGATTCTTTGACACGTGTTCCCACAATCAACGGCTCAGAACGTATCGGAGTATCCCTCTTCGCGATATCGCTACTCCCTCTCTGGAAACTTGATGCTCCAACTAGCGATATGCCGATATGCGATATCGCATATGATCTGACGGTCCCTGTGACTCCAGATCGATGGCTCTACTTCCTCCTAGGCTTCAAACCTTTGAATGTTTGCACCTTAGAATCCTCACAGCCTTGCAATATCTAATGACCCTCGGTCCTTCGTGGAATCTCTCCAGTGGATTTCAACCGTCCATCCCTCCGTGGATATTTCTTATGAAATGAATTGAACATTTCCTCTGTGAAACTTATTCAACCACACGCCAACCTGTGGATATTCTCCGAGTTTTCCATAGAAACCCTACAATTCTCCTTTAGTGAACTGTAGGCCTACTCCTCCTGATCTTTTCGACTCTGACTCCTTCAGAGACTTTGCGCACACTGCTCGCGCTCGACTTTCCACAGCTTTCAAAGTGTTGAGTCTTCCAACCTCTGTTCACTTCTGCAACAACAGTAGTCTCTGTCTTCTCCTGCTCAGATATTGTTACTGAGACTTCAAGTTCAGCCTGCACTTCTCCTGCATGACTCTACCAACTTACACCAACTTCTGGGTGAATGAGAATAAGGGTTTAACTGTCGAGCCTCATCAACGCACTCTATGCGGATGAATTCAACTACACTCTATGCAGGAATCTCCTGGCTCAGACAAAGAAACAATTGAAACTCATTCTCTTCTCTCTCAGACTTCAACTAAACTATGAAACCACATGCACAACATATTCAAAGCAAATGCATACAAGGAAAACATATATTCAGGAGCACATAAACAACATACCCACAAAGAAACAACACCAGACATGAAATTGAATCAAAGACTCTCTTCTATTAATTCAAAAACATCTGTACATGGTTGTTCTTTACAAATTCTCGGCTTGCTCTTCTCTTCTGAATGCTTGATCTGAATCCCATTACAATGTACAAAGGAGGGTGTCTATATCTCGTTTCCCTCTCGATCTCTAAACTATCAAATCTAGAATTAAGTATTCTATCTACTAACATTAAATCTATTAAATGCCTCATCTACCTAAGGACGTGAGCTATCTGCTCAAGGTCCATTAAAATATACAAAGTGTGCTTCATTAACTCTACACATTAATGTTTGGCGCAACAAATATCAAGGTCTTTCAAAATTTGTGCTGGCGCTGTGCAGTTGTTCTCCGCTTCCACGCTGGCTCATTTGATATGGGCGATGCTCCTGCATCATACTCCCTGGATTGAAAATTTTCATGGGCTCCTGTCCATGAGCTCCTGCATGGTTTGTCCATGCTTTTGTATCACTGCTTCATTTTCCCAGCTAGAATCTTCTACTAGGTGATTCTTCCACTTCACCAGGTACTCAAAATACTGCTTTCGCCTGGTCTTCTTTCCCACTCGCTTATCCAGTATGCACTCCATCTCCGGCTTTTCTGCAACTGGTAATTTATTCTGCCACTGGATTACTAGTTCCTTTGTTCTAGATTTTGTTCCTCCAACCCTGTATGGGTATAAATCTGAAACATTAAATATCGGATATATCCCAATGCCATCCGGTAACTCAATCTCATAAGCGTTCTCTCCAAATTTTTTCAGGACTCTGCATGGTCCGATTTTCTTCATCTTGAGTTTATTGTATGTTCCCCTTGGGAACCTTTCCTTCCTCAAGTGTGCTAGAACCAACTCACCAACTTCGAACTGAAGTTGTCTCCTATGCTGATCTGCTCTGCGTTTGTACTCCTGATTTGAGTCTTGCAATCGCTGCTTCATCTTGCTGTGAAGTTCTCTCATCGCTTCATCGAATTCTTCAGCACTAGCAATGCTAGTTCCAGCCTGTTTTGACCCTCTGAGTTCAGAAAATCCCCTCGGTCATGTCCCATACACAATTTGAAATGGGCTTTTTCCTGTACTCCGATTCACCGAATTGTTGTATGCAAACTCTGCCTGTGACAACACATTGTCCCAACTATTATGGTGCTCTCTCACCAGGCTTCTCAACAAGTCTCCCAAGCTCCTGTTGACCACTTATGTCTGCCCATCCATTTGCGGGTGGTATGCTAAACTAAACGCCAAGTTAGTTCCTAGCTTCTTCCATAGTGTCCTCCAAAATGACCTATGAATTTGGTATCCCTGTCCGAGACTATGCTTCTCGGCAACCCATGAAGTCTAACAATCTCTTTGAAAAACAAGTTTGTGATGTGCATCGCATCGCTGGTCTTCTGGCATGGAATAAAATGTGCCATCTTCGAAAACCTGTCCGCCACCACAAAGATGGAATCAACCCCTCTCTGTGTCCTCGACAGTCCTAATACAAAATCCATACTTATTGCCTCCCATGGCCTCTCTGGTATGGGTAATGGTTGATAAAAACCGGCATTCTGCTTCCAGCCCTTTGAATGCTGACAAATCTGACATCTGTCAACAAACTGTTTGACCTCTGTTCGCATCCCTGGCCAAAAATACGATTCGCTCAGCTTTGAAAATGTTTCTTCGTGACCAAAGTGACCTGCTAAGCCCCCGCTATGCTTTTCCTTTAGCAGATTCTCCCTCATGGAGAAATTCAGAATGCACAGTTGATTGCCTCTGAACAATAATCCCTCCTGGATCATGTAGTCTATCCATGGGCTCTGATCTCTGAGAACTGGGTTCTCGGCTGCTTCATACACTTCCCCGAAGTCTGCATCTCAAGCATACATGTCCCTTAGGTTTTCAAATCCCAATGTCTTGACTCGAAACTCCTGCAACAGTAAACATTTCCTGCTCAAAGCATCAGCCACTTTGTTATCAGTTCTCGAAATGTGTTTAATCACAAACGTAAAAATTTTCATATACTCTACCCATTTTGCATGCTTCTGATTCAACTTATCCTGTTGACTTACAAACTGCAATGCATAATTATCACTGTACAATACAAATTTCTTGGGTATCAAGTAATGCCTCCACTTATTCAATGCCTGTATGATTGCATAAAATTCCTTATCATACATGGAGTATTTCAACTTTGCATCATCCAGATTCTCACTGAAATATGCAACTGGTCTGTCCTCCTGACTTAAGACTCCTCCTACGGCATATCCGCTCACGTCACATTTCACTTGAAATGTCTTCCGAAAATCTGGCAACACTAACACTGGTTTCTTTGTGATCTTCCGCTTCGATAGATTGAAGCTTTTCTCAACCTCTGTTGTCCAATGAAAAGTTTTGTGTCGCTTCTTCACTGTGTCCATCATTGCTATGCTAATCCCACTGAAATTCCTAATGAATTTTGTATAGAAACTAGCCAATCCATGGAAACTTTTCACCTCGAAAATATTTCTTGGTGATGGCCACTTCTTGATCACTTCCACCTTCTCAGGATCCATCTTCAACTGATTCGTTGATATGACAAAACCCAAATAAATGAGTTTTGTCTTCATGAAGGAACACTTCTTCATGTTAACCAACAACTTCTCCTGTTGTAGCTTCCTCATCACAATGGCTAAATGCTTCAAATGTTCAGCCTTCGTCTTACTGAAAATCAGTATATCATCGAGATATACGACGACAAACATCCCGATGAATTCCCTCAGGACTTCATTCATCAGCCTCATGAATGTGCTCGGCGCGTTTTTCAAACCAAACGGCATGACCAACCATTCGTACAAACCTTCATTTGTCTTGAATGTTGTCTTCCATTCATCACCTTCCCTCATGCGAATCTAATGATATACGCTCTTCAGATCAATTTTTGAAAAATAATTTGCCCCGCTCAGGCAATCCATCAGATCATCCATTCTCGACAGTGGAAATCTGTACCTGATGGTAATTTTGTTGATTGCTCTGGAGTCTGTACACATCCTCTAGCCTCCATCCTTATTCAGACTCAATATCGTTGGAACGACACACGGACTCAAACTTTCCCTGACCAGTCCTTTATCCAGTAGTTCCTGTACCTGCCTTTTGACTTCCTCATTCTCTGGAGGCATCAACCTGTACACAGCCTTATTTGGAAAGCTGGCTCCAGGTATGAGATCGATTTGATGACTCACACTCCTCATCGGTGGAAATGAACGAGGCAATTCGTCCACAATGATGTCAGCGAACTCTCCCAGCAGTTCCTGAATCTCTTTTGGTAAGTCATCCACTCTTGTGCTAGTCAGAACAATTCTCGGCCTCCTGACAACAAAGAATTGTGGATCTTCGTTATTCTCCATATCTGTGAGAAGTTCCTTCCCACTCATGAGAAGTATGGTATTTCTTACTTCCAGCTTCACTTCTTTATCCTTTATCGGAAGCAATTTGTGTGTCATCCCATCCTTCTCCAAAGTGTAGGTGTTCATCCTCCCATCATGAACCAAATTTCTGTCATACTGCCATGGTCTACCCAGCAATACATGACAGACATCCATGGGAATGACATCACATAGGACCTTATCCTTATATTCACCCATTTTGAAATCAACTAAACATTGTTTAGTGACACTCACCTGATGTCCTTTCTGCAGCCATGATACCTTGTATGGACTCGGGTGATCAGTCATATCCAGCTCTAATTTCTCCACCATCTCGATCGAAACGAGATTTTCGGTGCTTCCGCTGTCCACAATGACCTTGCATTTCCAGCCTTTGGTTTTGCATGTGGTCCTGAACAGTCTAGTCCTATGAGATGTGTCCTCCACCTCTTTCTCGGGTGTTAAAAGAACTTTATGAACCGTCAGTGACCTTCCACTTCCGGTGTCCTCATTGTCAACATCATGCCTCTGCACCTCAGTGATGTGAGCTTCTCCTCTATCCATTTTCCTTTCTGGACATTCAATGGCTTTATGTCCATCCTTCCCACACGTAAAACATGTGATGATTCCTCCTCTGCCTCTTCCCCTACCTTTGGTTCAAGGAAAAGTGTTCGCGTCAGCATATCCGCCACCCTGCTCTGTATGTTGTCTCCTCGGCTCAGCATATTGTTGTCTTTGTTGTGAGGTTCCCGCTCTCTCAATCTTACCCTGAGGTTTCTTCCATTCCTCCTTCGGATTCTGAGTTCTTTCTTGGGAAACTACCTTGCCTCTGGGATGACTTCTGCCTCGCCCTCGCTGACCTTGCTTGTGGCTCAGGTTCTCCTCGGCTTTCAGAGACATCTGGTAAGCATCCTCAACTGTTCTGATAGTTTCCATGCTTAATTCATCCTGAATGTCATATCTCATACCATTCAGGTATCTCGCCACCTTCTCATCATCACTCTCCTGATGACCTGCTCAGATATTGAGCCTGTAAAATTCTTCAGTGTATTCCATCACCATCATCAACTTCTGTCTAAGGTTCTGCATTCGCCTGAACAAAGTGATCTGATAATATCTGGGGATGAACTTCGCCTTCATCTTCACGATCATCTTATCCCAGCTTTTAATCTTCTATTTCCCCTTGGAACGTCTATCTGCCTGTAGCTCGTCCCACCATAAGGCTGCATGCCCTTTCAACTTGGTAACATCATGCTTTACCTTCTTATCCTCTTCGATATCTTCATAATCGAAGTAGGTGTCAAGAGCTCTGATCCAGTCCAACAACTCTTCTGCATCCAGGCTTCCTTGATAAACTGGAATATCCATTTTGGTCTTGGAACTCATCCTGGAAATGGCCTTAATCAACCGCTCTGTTGATGCGTCCTCTACTATGACTTCTTCTGCATGTCCAACTTCCTCTTCAACTTTGGAATCGCTAAGATCCCCTACACCAACTCTGCGTCTCTGTGTTGTCTCCATCTCCTCGAGTCTTTCTCGGAGATCTCTCATTTGGCGCTCCATTTCTGGGTTCTCTGCCGGCCTACCTCTTCTTCGCACCTCCCTGTCTTCAGGATCAGGTGACTGTCTTTCTCTTCTTGGCGGCATGATGTCTTCTCTTCTCTACCACATAAAGCAAAGATGTCTTCCCGCTCTGATACCACTTGATCGCAGTGTGCCCTCACTGGCAAGCCGCTCCCACCAGGACCTTCTTTAACTTGGCCCGAAGAGCTAAACTACCCTTCAACTCCCCCGTCGGAATTTATTTACCCACAACAACTCTCCACTGATCTCCCTTCCAAATCGGGAAATCGGACTTCGTGATTTCGCGAGGAATATGGTTGCGTGATTCTCACCTCACGATTCCCCGAAGTTCGATGCGAGTCAACATTGACTCCCCTCCTCTATCGGGACTTCTCTCCATCGAGAAATCACTACTTGCGATGTCAACAACCTGAACCTCTAACCTCCGAATCCCGATATGCCAATTTTCCAAGACTCGTGTGGACTTGACTTCTCCACCCTTTATCCTTCTATTGGAATCTCGGAACTCGTGGGATCACGAGTCTGGATGTTTATGGACTCGGGACTTACCTTTCCCCAATTCTCGATATGGTGCCACCTGTACTCCACTAGCACCCATGGTCCCACACTACCACGTCACTGTCGGGATTTCGCGGATTACGAATCCGAGATGCAAGCGTTCCCTGTCGTCGAAAACCTCAATTCTTTGAACCCTGAGATATTGGGATTCTTTGACACGTGTTCCCACGATCGATGGCTCAGAACGTATCAGAGTATCGCTCTTCACGATATCACTACTCCCTCTCCAAAAACTTGATGCTCCAACTAGTGATATGCCGATATGCGATATCGCATATGATCTGATGGTCCCTGTGACTCCACATCGATGGCTCTACTTCCTCCTGGGCTTCAAACCTTTGAATGTTTTCACCTTAGAATCCTCACAGCCTTGCAAGATCTAACGGCCCTCGATCCTTCGTGGAATCTCTCCAGTGGATTTCAACCGTCCATCCCTCCGTGGATATTTCTTACGAAACGAATTGAACATTTCCTCTATGAAACTTATTCAACCACACGCCAACCTGTGGAGCTTCTCCGAGTTTTCCACAACAACCCTGCAATTCTCCTTTAGTGAACTGTAGGCCTACTCCTCCTGATCTTGTCGACTCTGACTCCTTCAGAGACTTTGCGCACACTGCTCACGCTTGACTTTCCACAGCTTTCAAAGTGTTGAGTCTTCCAACCTCTGTGCACTTCTGCAACAACAGTCTTTGTCTTCTCCTGCTCATATTTTTCTACTGAGACTTCAAGTTCAGCCTGCACTTCTCCTGCATGACTCTACCAACTTACACCAACTTCTGGGTGGATGAGAATAAGGGTTTAACTGTCGAGCCTCATCAACGCACTCTATGCAGATGAATTCAACTACACTCTATGCAGGAATCTCCTGGCTCAGACAAAGAAACAATTGAAACTCATTCTCTTCTCTCTTAGGCTTCAACTAAACTATGAAACCACATGCACAACATATTCAAAGAAAATGCATACAAGGAAAACATATATTCAGGAGCACATAAACAACATACCCACAGAGAAACAACACTAGACATGAAATTGAATCAAAGACTCTCTTCTATTAATTCAAAAACATTTGTACATGGTTGTTCTTCATAAATTATCTGCTTGCTCTTCTCTTCCAAATGCTTGATCTGAATCCCGTTACAATGTACAAAGGAGGGTGTCTATATCCCGTTTCCCTCTCGATCTCTAAACTATCAAATCTAGAATTAAGTATTCTATCTACTAACATTAAATCTATTAAATGCCTCATCTACCTAAGGACGTGAGCTATCTTCTCAGGGTCCATTACAATATACAAAGTGCGCTTCATTAACTCTACACATTAATGTTTGGCGCAACAAATATCAAGGTGTTTCAAAATTTGTGCTGGTGCTGTCCAGCTGTTCTCCGCTTCCCCGCTGGCTCATTTGATATGGGCGATGCTCTTGCATCATTGTGCCTTGTCATTTTATAGCTGGAGAGACAACTAGGCCAAGGGAGGATGGTGTAGGAATTCCCTGATGGTTACCTCGCATCAACAAGGCCCACCATTAATGTTTTATAACCACTCTTAAAAGAGCAAAACTTACAAGAGGAAAAAACATCTCTTTACCAATCAAGGAAATTAAATAAAATGAATTAATCGAAACAACTAGTCTTTCTTCAACATACAAAAGATGCAAGCCATGACCTATGACGATCCACTTTAATCTTTACACACCAAACCGATATTATTTTCTAACCATCGAAATTTTCACCTTACAGAGTTTGAAATGTAGTACCGCAGTAAATACATAGATTTCATCACTAGACTCGAGAGGTTGCATCTCACTTATAGTATTCTTAATATAAGGAAACCAGGATTTCAGTATCATTCAGAGAAGGAAATTATTCCTTTCATACTATGCACAGATGTATCCCTTCAAGGAGTTGAAATACTGTAAGGTAGTTTCCTAGGGATTATACGAGAACACCTTGAACACATTTCTTTATACCAGAACGTGTTCTAACTTCCTGTGTAATGGCCAGTTAAGAGTCAGAGGGAGAGTATAGATGAGTGGGCTCACCGTTTCATGAAGAGAACTAAAAAGGAGTAGTATAGAGTGTTACGCATAGAGTTGAAACAACTCTAGTCAAGAAACTTCTTAAGCATTCGATAATGGACCTCGACGTGCAACCATAGGGTAAGAACAAGAAGGAATATTGATTGTAAGACTCATTGAAAACCCTAAGTTGTCGTTCTCTGAGAATTCTAAACTAGAAAATCCCTATGATAATAGAAGGAGGAGTTGGAATTCCATGACTTCTGGGAGTGCCGAGTCGGAAATAAACAAAAGGTTATAAAAATCCAAAAAGGTTTGAGTATAAAATTTAATCTCGAAGTATCTTAGGCGTTAGCGATAAAGGGAATGTGTATGTAAACTATTCCATTAATAAATCTATAGAATACATTGACCTTCAACGCAATAATCCTCCGGAGGCCCTACACTACTATTTAAAAATACGATAGCCTTTGAGAAAACTTACCAGGGAGATGAACTTTGTCGTTTGGTTTGCTGAGTAACATTTTCCCAAACAATAGTTTTCCCACTCCAAAGAAACATTACACAGAGCCATTTTTGGAGTGCCCACAATGGCGAGAGATGATTCACCTAACCCTAAGAGGAGGATGCACTATCAGTGTAAATTCCTAGGGTATGAGGTTGAATCAAGACATGTGCTAGGGCGCACTTGGCAAGATGAGGTTGGAGGAAGGTCAGATAGAAGGGCCATCGTAACATGTACACACATGAACCTTCATTAAGCACAGGGTAGGGATCTTAATTACCTCTGACATTCTCACCCCCACTCTTAACGAAAGGCGAGTTTAATGACAGTCCTTTCGAGAAGTGATTAAGTCGAGTCTAGTTTAGTTCTAAATGTTTCCCCTTGGTTAGACTAATGTAGTTTTCTTGTTTTGATGGTGTTTAGTTAAGGCTAAATTATATATCCATGCACACCAACATAAGAAATTTCATAGGTTGAAGGAGACTTAGGACTACACATCCTATGTGTACTCATAGATATCTATACATTAGTTAATTAACAATAGTTTTAGATATGCGTTGGAGGAAGGAAATAATTTTTAGAAGATTACTATGTTTAGTTTTAGTCAGTCTAATTTTCATCATATGACAGAGGGATTATAACTCTAAAATCAAAAGGAACATTACTACCTCTTAGTTACAAATTAATCAAACGAAACAAATTTTTTTTTATGTCGAATTTGAGGTATATTACATATGGTATCAGAGAAAAGATTGAAACACTGGAATTGAATAGGGCCACAATAGTTTCTTGGCATACATTTTGATTTATGCAAAACTAATAAACCTTTATTGCTACAAACATAAATCCATTTTGGTTTTGTGTTAATTATGGCAACCCAAAATTATGCAGAAATCGGAATTGAAGGAAATCTGGAATAGAGACCCCCTGGAGTTCCAAGATATAATAGTGATGGAATATCACCTACAGAAGTGCTGGAAACAATGAGAAATATCATCATTGAGTTGCAGGTTTTCAAAGACAACAATGGGAAACTGAAGAAAGCACAACAGGAACAATAGGAAATAAATGAAGTCCCTCTACACAGCATAGTGACTAAGAAAATCCCAAAGGATGATAATAATGAAGAAGAGGTCATTAAAAGGGCCTCCAAGTATTCTGGGCTAGAAGTGGAAAAAGGAGATAGTTCGTCTGAAGGCATACCTTCAGCTGAGGACAAAACCAAAGTAGACCAAAAAAGAAAACAAGTATACCACCTTGAAGGAGAAATTAAGAAGATTAAACCAACTACCTTTGACGGAGAATCCAAAACAGGAGAAGAATTTGAGGCATGGTTATTGGACATAAAAAAATACTTCCAGATATATAACTATTCCAGCAATATGAAGGTCAGAATGGGCATTTACAATCTGAAAGGGAAAGCCAGCATTTCGTGGCAAGATCTGAAATTGTCCAAGGGATTAAAGGAGAAACAAATGGAACGGTCCAACTTTAAGAAATATTTCAAGAAACAATACCTATCTGAAATCTACTACGAAATAAAAACCAAAGAATTATATGAGTTACAACTTGGTTAGATGACGATGGAGGACCTTATAAACAAATTCCCAGAATTAATAAGGTTTGTACCTTATATCCAAGAGGATAAGGTAAAAATCCAACGATTCTTAAGTTGTTTACCACAGTCCTACAAGGTTAGAATTTATTTTGACAACCCCAAATCCTTGAGTGAATTATTCAGGAAAGAACGAATGTGCTATGACCAATACAAATAGTAGGAAGAGTTTCCCAAATATTGGAAAAATAAGAAACAAGACCGAATGAACCAGCAAAAGAAGGGATTCTAGCCAGCTCCTTATCTGAATGCAACAAAGAGCTTTCCCAAAAAATATTTTCACTCAAACCATCCAAGTACACAAGGCAACGACAAACTGATAAATTTGGGAACATAGAAATTTGGGGATAGTCCTCATGAACCATTGAAGTGTTGGGAATGTGGAGAACCTCATCTAAGGAGGAACGGTCCATGTTTAAATACAGAAAACAGAACCGCTGCTCATAATTTACAATAAGCTTCGACGGTGGGTGATGTGGGTAGAAGTCTGCATCAGATCAATGCAGCCATTGATGGTCGACAAGCTGACCACTAGTCCTATGTGGTGGAAATCGAAGGTACAATCAATAAAACCTGAATTTCTGTTTTAATTGACCCTGGAGCTATGTTAATTTATATCACCCCTGGTGTAGTAGAGTCAAATAAACTTGAGAAGATGAAGTAGGAAAAATCATGGTTGGTGCAACTAGCTATAGGAACTAAAAGGAAAGTAGTTGACTTTATTTATGATTTTGAGTTCAGCTTAGAGGGTCAAAACATAAGAACAATTCTAAACATCCTACCACTAGGATCTTATGATATGATTATCAGAATGGATTGGTTGGAAAATAACAAAGAAGTACTAGATTTTTATACAAAGACACTTAACTATAAAGACAATTATGGCACTACCAGAACAACCCAAGGTATACCAAAACCTGTATCATTTAGGCAAGTTTCAACGATGCAATTTAAGAAATGTATGAGAAAGGGATGTCAAGTTTATGCCATCCAAGTAACGAATCTATTAGAAAAAGAAGATAAGACAAAGTTAGAATACTTTGTTGTCCTATGTGAATTCAGAGACATGTTTGTGGATGAGATACTGGAATTACCTCCTAGAAGGAAAATAGACTTCTGCATAGACCTACTACCTGGTTCAATCCCTATCTCAAAAGCACCTTATCGAATGAGTTTACCACAATTGACAGAATTAAAATTACAATTATAGGAACTTTTGGACAAAGAGTATATCAGACCGAGTGTTTCACCATGGGGAGCACAAGTCCTCTTTGTGAAAAATAAAGACGGTACCCTAAGACTATGTATCGATTATAGACAATTGAACAAAATGACTATTAAGAGCAAGTACCCCTTACCCCAGATAAATGATCTGTTCGATAAAGTAGGCGGGTCCAAGATCTTCTCGAAGTTGGATTTACGATTCGGTTATCACTAAGTTAGGATAAAAGATGAGGACATAAGAAAAACAACTTTTCGAACCAGAAACAGACACTACAAATTCATAGTTATACCTTTCGGACTCACTAACGCACCAACCACATTCATGTGTCTAATGAACAATATTTTCAGTCAATACTTGGATAAGTTCATACTTGTATTTATCGACGATATTCTAGTCTATTCTAAAACAAAAAAAGAACATGAAGAACACTTAAGAATTGTCCCGCAAAGTTTAAGGAAACACCAACTCTATGCTAAATTCAATAAGTGAGATTTTTATCAGAAGAAGATGCATTACCTGGGACACGTAATATCTACATAGGGTATTGCATTCGACCCTGAGAAAGTAATATCCATTATTGAATGGCCGGTACCGAAGGATGTAGCAGACATCCGGTCATTGATGGGAATCACCGGATATTATCGCAGATTTATAGAGGGGTTTTCCAAGATAGCCTACCCTATCACGTCATTACAAAAGAAAGGGACCCACTTTAATTGGTCACAGAAGTGCCAAGATATTTTTAACAAGATGAAGGAATTATTGACAACTGCACCCATATTGAAGGTAGCAGACCTAGATAAAGACTTTATTGTATGTGTTGATGCAAGTAAAGAAGGACTAGGTGGTGTCCTAACTCAGGAAGGACACATTTTTTGTTATGAGTCCCGTAAATTAAAATAACATGAGAAAAATTATGTCACTCATGACTTAGAATTGGCAGCGGTAATACACACCTTAAAAATGTGGCGACACTACATAATGGGTAAAAAAATTCTACTATTGACGGATAATAGCAGTGTGAAATATTTGTTTAGTCAACCAGATTTTAATGCAAGGCAAGCAATATGGATAACCTTCTTGAGCGAATTCAAATTTAAGATCAGACATATCAAGGGTAAGTAAAACAAGGTAGAAGATGCTTTAAGAAGAAGAGTCCATGGGTTATTTGAGATAAATATCAGCAGGGCAGAAAGTGATCTGGAACAAAGAATAAGGACATAATGTATTAATGGAAAAAATTACACTAAGACAATGGAAAAATTACAAAACAGTAGCGCAAACTCAGATAAACCAGATCTAAGTATCGACAAGAAGGGACTATTATGATTTAAAAATAGACTTTACATACCAGATTCAGTAGAATTAAAGTTAATAGTCTTGGACAAAGTGCATAAGAAACCGTATTCTGGCCATCCAGGATACCAGAAAATGATAACAACACTTAGAAAACTATTTTACTGGCCTAATATGAAGGGTGAAACAACCGAATACTTGGCTAGGTGCCAAGATTTTTAGTAGGTTAAGGCCAAACACCAACATCCAACTAGCTTATTACAACCATTACCAGTGCTAGAATGGAAATGAGAGACCATATCGTTGGAATTTATAATAGGTTTTCCTAAATCTCAGAAACAAAATGATTCTATTATGGTTTTAATCGATAAACTCAGTAAGTCTACACACTTTACTCCTGTGAAATCTACTTTTAAATCTATAAACATCACTGAAATATTTATGAAAGAAATTTTTTGACTCCATGGTATTCCGAAAATGGTGATCTCGGATAGAGACGTAAAATTTACGTCCACCTTTTGGAAAGAATTGTTTGTAGGGCTAAATACTAATTTGAATTTCAGCATGAGTTACCATCCACAAATGGATGGACAGACTGAATGATTAAATCAAATCGTAGAATATATGCTCCACATGTACGTAAGAACAAAACCGAGTAAGTGGGAAGACTACATGTACTTGGTAGAATTCACATATAACAATGGGTACCAAACTTCGGCTAAATTGATCCCCTTCAAGGTACTATACTATAGGAAGTGTACAACACCAATTCGCTGGGATGACCCAGTTGACAGACTCATCGTTGGGCCATAAATTATCCAAGAAATGGAAAGTATGGTAAGAAAGGTGCAACCGAACTTAAAGGAGGCACAGGACACACATAAAATTTATGCGGACCAGAAAAGAAGATACTTGGAATTTCAAGTGGGAGATCATTTTACATAAAATTGAAAGCCCGAAAGATTTCATAAAAACTCAAGAACTGTGTCAAGTTGGCACCCAGGTTTTGTGGGCCCTTCGGGATGTTAGCTCGAATTGTACCCGTAGCTTACCAACTTACACTTCCAGCTAATTTAAGAATTCATAATGTATTTCATGTTTCCTTGTTGAAAAAGTATGCCCATGACCCTACTCATATGATTGATTGGAACTTGGTGCAGGTGGAACTAGAAGGAGAGTTCCAGGCGGTACCCCTATGCATTCTGGACCGGAGAGAAATAACACTTCTGAATAGAGTCGTCACTCAAGTAAAAGTGCAATGGAAGCACTTTATTCCTGATGACACCAATTGGGAGTTGGAGGGATATTTGTAGAAATATCATCTAATCATGTTACAAGAAAGGAATGAACATTGAGGACAGTGTTTTATTCAAGGGGGAAAGGATGTGACATCCCCAAAAATAAATTATTTTTGAAATTCAAAATTTGTTAGAAAATTATTCCATTTTTAGTAAATTCGAATTTGGAAATTTTTTTCCATTTATGGTAATTCCGAATTTTGAATTTGATAAATTGTAATTAATTATTATGACTGTTGGGTAGAGATCTGATCTAACCCAACTAAATATTTGACTATGACACTTGTATGTAAACAAAATATTTTTTTAATTATTGCAAGGGGACAAATGGAACAACCATGTTAAATTTAGTTGACCATGACTCCATGAGTGGGGAACATGTGGGAACTACCTCTGGGATGATTGTTACAAGTGGAAAATAAGGGATTTGGCCACTGGAAGCCCCTGAAAATCAAGGATTTAGAAAGCTGCGGAAATTCTCACGGGGGGAAAAAGACCTAGGAAAAAATATTTAAAAAAAAAATAGCATATGTTAGGAGAAAGGACGTTGTCGAGTATCCTAGGAAAATGAACTATTGATTTCTTTCTGGGATGAACACTACTGATTTAGTATGAGGCAAGAGGAGCCTACTCAAACTGAAAGACATTGTTGGAGATGAGTTTTCAGGCTATTACTCATGGATTCATGGTCAGGCTAGGGGGTGAATAGGACAAGTGATTTGGCTACCCTATTCCAAGGTTGTGTTGAATGTGGTTGTTCCATTTGTTGTTTCAAAAACTTTATTCAGATATGTATATCTACCCCTACTCTATTCAATGTTAATAGAATTATTGTTTGATAGAATGCGGTAGTGTAAATCTGGGTGAACAAATCAACTTATACAAGAAAATGGATTTGTTGCAAATGGGATGAACTATAGGATAGACCTTATAGGTTTAACTATAGGTGTCGATCAAAACTTTATTTACATCATGGTTAAGATGGAATTCAATTATGGAAATTTTCAGAAATACATCTGTATTAAAGAACATCGTTCAACCGGTGCTAAGAATGTCTACCAATTATGTATTGTACATGAAACAAAGAAATTATTTCCTGTATAGTATGTCATCTATAATATGTTCAAAGAGTTGTTTTCCTTTGAAAGAGAAATTGAGACCTGTATATGTACATCTATATTTTTATGCACATAGTCATTTCTCGAAAGGAACAATAAGCTATTTATATGTGTGCAGTTATATACATACATACATACATACATACATATATATATATATATATATATATATATATATATATATATATATATATATATATATAAGCACTATAAATATTTATATTCATGCTTCTACGTACAACCTTATCCCTTGAAGTCGGGACGAAATTTCGAAATAATTATGTAGTAATTTAACAAGTCTAATTACGAATGGATGGAAATAGACACAGTTTAAATTTATATTCATACTAATGTTATATTCATAACAATTCTACCTGCATATAGTTATAAAATACACAAGGACGATTGAATCCAGAAAATGCGAATATGCACCAGCGTACTCATAAAAGACCTGTTACATACTACTATACTACTATGCAGGGAAATTTTAATGAAAATGACGATATATCTGGGAATTCTGGAGATTAGACAAACATCACAATAAACGAATCGAGATCGAAATTATAGAACAAGATTGGAAAAAGAAAAGTAAAATGAAGAATTCAGGAAAATAGGAGTACGAAGCTTTTTTAATTTTTATTTCATAGTTGTATAATCACAATACATATTACTGTAGTACTTCTTAAGAAAATGGATTTTGAGATATTACAAAGAGGCCATAACATTGTATAACCTAAAAATAATTTTGTTACTCAGGCTTTTCCAACCTCCCATGGATGTAAGAAAGAAATGGTCAAGGTTTAACCCATTACAATTAATTTGTACAAGTCTAAACTGACATAGATTGCGTCCTTTTTCAAGTACTGAGTTTCGACATAAAATAAAGAAAAAACTAGAGTTGAATCCTTACTCAACCGATACAAGAATTCGGTGCAAGAAGAATGTTACTTAATTATTATAAGAGAACTGTAACAGACCAAAGATCTCCTCGTTTCTTCTAGAACCTATAGGATTGAGTCATAGGGGTGATGGGCTCAGAACCCAATTACCTTTTACGCCGAAGGATAGGAGCGGGTATCTGGAACTCGAGTGGAATGAAACCTTGAAAACAAAAGCATAACCTGTAATTAGTAACTTATTATATTAATAAAGATAACAGAAATTACCAACAGGATAATAACTATTCAATATACAATTTTCTTCTAGGGAGGTGCTCACCTGTCGACACAAAGGCTCGTTTTTTTTTTGTGCCTTGTCATTTGATAGCTGGAGAGACGCTTGGGATGAGGGAGGATGGTGTAGGAATTCCCTTATGGGTACCTCGCATCAACAAGGCCCACCATTAGTGTTTTATACCCAATCTTAAAATAACAAAACTTAAAAGAGGGGAAAACCTCTCTTTAGCAATCGAAAAAATTAAATAAAATTAATTAATCGACACGGCTAGTCTTTATTTAACATGAAAATGACACAACCCATGAGGTACGATGACCCAATTTAATATTTACACATCGAACTGATACTATTTTCTAACCGTCGAAGTTTTCACCTTACAGAGTTTGAAATGCAGTACCGCAGTCAATACAAAGATTTCATAACCAGACTCGAGAGGTCGCATCTCACTTATAGTATTATTAATATAAGGAAACCAAGATTTGAGTATCATTCGGTGAAGGAAATTAGTCCTTTCAGACTATACACAGATCTATCCCTTCAAGGAGTTGAAATATTGTAAGGTAGTTTCCTAGGGATTATACGAGACCACTCTGAACAGATTTATTTATACCATAATGTGTTCTAACCTCTTGTGTAATGGCCATTTAAGAGTCAGAGGGAGAGCATAGATGGGTGGCATCACCTTGTCGTGAAGAGAAAGAACAATAAGTAGTATAGAGTGTTATGCATAGAGTTGAAACAACTCTGGTAAAGAAACTTCTTAAGCATTCGATAATGGACCTCGACGTGCAACCATAGGGTAAGAACGAGAAGGAATCTCGACTGTAAGACTCATTGAAAACCCTATGTTGTCGTTCTCTTAGAAGTCTAAACTGGAAAAACCCTCTGATAACAGAATGAGGAGTTAGGATGCCATGACTTCCGGGAGTGCCGAGTCAGAAATAAACAAAAGGGTATAAAAATGCAAAAAGGCTTCACTAAAAAATTTAATCTCAAAGTATATTAGGCGTTAGCGATAAACGGAAAATGTATGTAAACTTGTAATCAAGAAATCTATAGAATACAATGACCTTCAACATAATAAGCCTCCAGAGGCAGTATGCTATTGTTTAAAAATACGATATCCTTTGAGAAAACTTACAAGGGAGACGAACTTTGTCGTTTGGTTTGCTGAGTAACATTTTCCCAAACAATAGTTTTCCCACTCCAAAGAGACATCACACAGAGACATTTTCGGAGCACTGACAATGGCAAGAAATGATTCACCTAACCCTAAGAGGATGATTCTCTATCAATGTAAATGCCTAGGGTACGGGATTGAATCGAGCCATGTGCTTGGGCACACTTGGCATGACGAGGCTGGAGGAAGGTCAGATGGAAGGGCCATCATAACCTATACACATAGGACCCTTCATTAAACACGTGGTAAGGATATTAATAACCCTTGACATTCTCACCCCCACTCTTAACTACCAAAAAGGCGATTTTAATGACAGTCCTTTTGAGAAGTGATTAAGTCGAGTCTAGTTTAGTGCTAACTCTTTCCCCTTGGTTAGACTAATGTAGTTGTCTTGATTTGATGGTGCTTATTTAAGGCTAAATGATAAATCCTCGTGTTCCAACATAATAAATTTCATAGGTTGAAGGAGACTTAGGACTACACATCCTATGTGTACTCATAGATATCTATACATTAGTTAATTAACAAAAGTTTTAGATACATGTTGGAGGAAGGAAAGAAATTTTAGAAGATTACTTTGTTTAAGTTTTAATCAGTCTAATTGTCATCATATGATAGAGGGATTATAAATCTAAAATCAAAAGGAACATTACTACCTCTTAGTTATGAATTGATCAAACGAAACAATTTTTTTTTATGTCAAATTTGAGGTATATTACACCACTAAAAAAACGAAACAAAGATTAGAAATGCTAAATGCATTATTGCCAAACCTTTCCATTCGGATTATGGTTATAGAACTCTTTCATGGACATATGTATATCTAGATATGTATAAATATAGGTATAATAATAAATTTATCATCTCATATGGTTAGATTAAATTCTTATGGTGCACAACTTATGGAAATGTCTTATGTAAAGAGAGACTAGGAATGTTAATACTAGGCTTAGTCTATGGTATAAGCATGATGCACATAGATAAGTGGGTCGGGAAAGTGAGCGGGGGTTTTACTAAGACTCTTGGAGATTTAATCTTGTCGGTCCCTTAGCAAACCAAATAGGCAGGCATGTAAGTGGCATATTATATTAGGACAAATATGGGTATCGTCACAAAATTTATAAGGAGAATGAATGATTTCTTCCATCTACCAATAAAAATGTAAAGTATAACTGGGAGAATTATGCCTCTTAGAATAATTTTTTTATGAAGAATTTGAGGTTCACTACATATGGTATCAGAGCAAAGGTTACAACACTTGGACTTCGAACAGGGCCCCATTATTTACTTAGTAAATATTTTTGTTATGTAGAAAAAAACTAATAAAATTTTATTGTTGCAAATAGAAAACCCTTTTCTGTTTTGTGTTAATCATGGCAGCATGGGATGACGGAGAAATCGAACTTGATGGGAATCTTGAACAAAGACTTCCCGAAAATCAGAGACATAATAGAGACATAATCTCACCTACTGAAGTTCTAGAAATGATGAGGAATATCATTGTTGAGTTGTAGGTTTTCAAAGTTGACAATGAGAAACTGAAGAAAGAACAAGAGGAGAAAAGGGAAATAAATGAAGTCCTATTGTCTAGTATAGTGACAAAGAAAATACCAAAGGAAGATAACAATGAAGAAGAGGTCAGCAAAAGGGCCTCCACGAATTCTGGGACTGAAGCAGAAAAAGGGGACAGTTCATCTGAAGGTACACCTTCAGCTAAGGACAAAACAAAAATAGACAGAAAAAGAAAACAAGTAGACCACCTTGAAAGAGAATTTAAGAAAATTAAACTATCTACCTTTGATGGAGAATCCAGAACAGGGGAGGAAGCTGAGGTATGGTTATTAGACATCAAAAAATATTTCCAGATATACAACTATTCCAACAATATTAAGGTCAGAATGGCCATTTGCAATCTGAAAGGAAAAGCCAACATTTGGTGGCCAGATCTGAAATTGGCTAAGGGCTTAAAAGAGAAACAGATGGAATGGTCTGAATTTAAGAAATATTTCAAGAAACAGTACATATATGAAATCTACTATGAAAGGAAAACGAAAGAATTTTATGAGTTACGACTTGGTTATATGACAATGGAGGATCTTATAAAATAATTCCTAGAATTACTAAGGTTCGTACCTTATATCCGGGAGGACAAGATAAAAATACAACGGTTCCTAAGTTGTCTACCATAGTCTTAAAGAGACAGAATTGAGTTTGACAACTCCATGTCCTTGAGTGAAGTATTCAGGAAAGCACGAATGTGCTACAACCAATACAAAAAATGGGCAGAGTTTCCCAAAGCTTGGAAGGATAAGAAACAAGACCAAATGAACCAGCGGAAGAAGGGATACCATCCAACTCCTTATCGGAATGCAACAAAAAGATTTCCTAGAAAGGATTTTCACTCCAACTATCCAAGTATGCAAGGCAGCGGTAAACCAGTAAATTTGGGAACAAAGAAGTTTGGGAATAGTCCCTGTGAACCATTGAAGAGCTTGGAATGTGGAGAACCTCATCTAAGGAGGAGTTGTCCACATTTTAATTCAATAAACAGAATTGTTGTTCATAATTTGCAGGAAGCTTCAACAGTGGGTTATGTAGGCAGAAGTTTGCAATGAATCAATGCGGTAGTAGATGGTCAGGAAGTTGACCACCAATCCTCTGTGGTGGAAATCGAAGGTAAAATCAATAACACTATAAATTCTATTTAATTGACCGTGGAGCTACGTTAAGTCATATCACCCCTGGTGTGGTAGAGTCAAATAAACTTAAGAAAATTAAACAGGCAAAGTCATGGTTGGTACAACTAGCAACAAGAACTAAAAGGAAAATGGTTGACTTTATTTATGATTTTGAGTTCAGTTTAGATGGTCAAAACAAAAGAACAAATCTGAACATTCTACCACTAGGATCTTATGATGTGATTATCGAAATGGGCTGGCTGGAAAAGAACAAAGCAGTAATAGATTGTTATACAAATACACTTAAGTATAAAGACGATTATGACACTACTAGAACAACCCAAGGTATACCAAAACCAATATCAGTTAGACATGTCACAACAATGTAATTCAATAAATGCATGAGAAGGGGTTGTCAAGTTTAGGCCATCCAAATAACGAACCTATTAGAAAAAGAAGATAATCCCAACTTGGAAGACTTTGTTGTTCTACGTGAATTCAGAGATGTGTTTTTTGGTGAAATAACTGAACTACCCCATAGAAGGGAAATAGACTTTTCCATAGACCTGTTACCTGGTTCAACCCCTATATCTAAAACAACTTATCAAATTAGCTTGACAGAATTAACAGAACTAAAAATTCAGCTACAGGAATTATTGGACAAAGAATACATCATACTGAGTGTATCACCATGGGGAGCACTAGTCCTCTTTGTGAAAAAGAAAGACGATACTCTAAGACTATGTATCGATTATAAACAATTGAACAAAATGAATATTGAGAACAAGTACCCCTTATCTAGGATAAATGATCTATTCGATCAAGTAGGTGGGGCCAAGATCTTTTTGAAGTTGGATTTACGATCCGGTTATCACCAAGTTAGGATAAAAGATGAGGACATGAGAAAAATGTATTTTCGAACAAGATATGGACATTAGGAATTCGTAGTTATACCTTTCGGACTCACTAATGCACCAGCCACATTTATGTGTCTAAAGAACGATATTTTCAGTCAGTACTTGGACAAGTTCGTACTGGTATTTATTGACGATATTATGGTCTATTCTAAAAAAGATGAAGAACATGAAGAAAACTTAAAAATAGTTTTGCAAACCTTGAGTAAGCACAAACTATAAGCTAAATTCGATAAGTGTGATTTTTATCAAAATGAAATACAATACCTAGGACATGTAATTTCTGCAGAAGGCATTGCAGTCGACCCTGAGAATATAAGAGCCCTCATGGAATGGCTGGTACCTAAGGATGTAGTGGATATCCGGTCATTCATGGGAATCACCGGATATTATCGTAGATTTATAGAAGGGTTTTCCAAGATTGCTTACCCTAGCACATCATTGCAAAATAAAGGGACCAAGTTTAACTAGTCACAGCAATGCCAAGATAGTTTTAACAAGTTGAAGTAATTATTGACAACCGCACCCATTTTAAAGGTTGCAGACCCAGATAAAGACTTTACCGTCTGTGTTGATGGGAGTAAAGAAGGACTAGGTTGTGTCCTAACTCAATAAGGACATGTTATTTGTTACGAGTCCCATAAATTAAAGGAGCATGATTTAAACTACACCACTCATGACTTAGAAATAGCGGCAATAATACATGCCTTAAAAATGTGGTGACACTACAGAATGGGAAGATTTTTTTTATTATTGATAGATAATAGCGGTGTAAAATATTTGTTTAGCCAGCCAAATATTAATGCAAGGAAAGCAAGATGGCTTGCCTTCTTGAGCGAATTTGACTTTGAGGTAAGACATATCAAGGGTAAGGAAAATAAGGTAGAAGATGATTTAAGAAGAAGAGTCCATGGGTTATTTGAAATAAATGTCAGTAGAGAAGAAAGTGATCTGGAACAGAGAATACAAACAATAGGTATTAACGACGAAAATTACACTAAGAAAGTGGCAGAATTACAAAACACTACAACAAACTTAGACAAACGAGATCTGAGTATCGATAAAAATGGACTATTACAATTTAAAAATAGACTTTACATACCAGATTTGGCAGAATTAAAGAGAACGGTTTTGGATGAAGTGCATAAGAATCCATATTTTGGTCATACATGATACCATAAAATGATAACAACACTTAGGAAATTATTTTATTGGCCTCAAATGAAGGGCGAAATAGTAGAATACTTGGCTACATGCCAAGATTTTCAGCAGGTAAAGGTCGAACACCAGCATCTAGCCGGCCTATTATACCCATTACCAGTACCAGAATGGAAGTGGGAGACCATATCACTGGACTTTATTATAGGTTTGCCTAAAACTCAGAAACAAAATGATTTTATTATGGTTGTAATTGATAAAATCCATAAGTCTGCACACTTTATTCTTGTAAAGTCTAATTTTAAAGCTATAAACATCGTTGAAATATTTATGAAATAATTTTTTAGACTACATGGTATTCCTAAAAAGGTGATTTCAGATAGAGACGTAAAATTCACATCCGCTTTTTGGAAATAATTGTTTGCAGGGATAAATACTAATTTGAATTTCAGTACGAGTTATCATCCACAAACAGATGGACATACCGAAAGGACAAACCAAATCGTAGAGGATAAGATCCACATGTATGTAATAACAAAACCAAGCAAGGGGGAATACTACCTACACTTGGTAGAATTTGCATATAACAATGGGTACCAAACTTAAGCTAAATTGAGCCCCTTTGAGGTATTGTACGACAAAAAGTGTATGACTCCAATCAGCTAGGATAATCAAGTTGACAAACTCATGGTTGGACTAGAGATGCTCCAAGAAATGAAGAATATGGTAAGAAAGGTAAAACATAATTTAAAAGAGGCACAAGACAGGCAGAAGAGTTATGCAGACCATAAAAGAAGACACTTGGAATTTCAAGTGGGAGACCATGTTTATTTAAAGTTCAACGCCCGAAAAAGTTCGTTGAAATTAGGTAACTGTTCCAAGTTAGCACCCAGGTTTTGTGGGCCCTTCGAGATACTAGCTCGAGTTGGACCTGTAGCATATCAACTTGCACTTACAACTAATCTAAAAATTCATAATGTATTTCATGTTTCTTTGTTAAAAAAATATGTTCATGACCCTACTCACATGATCGATTGGAACTTGGTGCAGGTGGAACCAGAAGGCGAGTTCTAGGTGGAACCCCTGTACATTCTGGACTGAAGAGAAATAACACTTTGGAATAGAGTCATCCCTCAGGTAAAGCTGCAATGGAAGCACTTTAGTCCTGAGGAGGCCACTTGGGAGTTGGAGGGATATTTGAAGAAATATCATCCAATCTTGTTCCAAGAAAGGAATGAACACTGAGGACAGTGTTTTATTGAAGGGGGAAATGATGTGACATCCCCAAAAATAAATTATTTTCGAAAATTGTTAGGAAAAATATTTTGTTTTTGGTAAATTCAAATTTGGATTTTTTTTCCATTTATGGCAATTTCAAATTTCAAATTTGTTAAATTGTAATTAATTAATGATTGTTGGGAAGATATCTGATTTGATCCAACTAACTATTTGACTATGACACTTGTATGAAAAACAAATATTTTATAATTATTGCAGGAGGACAAATGGACCAGCCATGTTAAATTCAACTGACGATGACTCCATGAGTGGGGAACATGTTGGAACTACATCAGGTCTAATTGTTACAAGTGGAAAATCAGGCATTTGGCCATTGGCAGCCCCTAAAAATCAGGGATTTAGAAAGCTGTGAAAATTCCCAAGGGAGGGAAAAGAACTAGGCAAAAAGATGGTTTTTGATATATAACATATGTGAGGAGGCATGACTCTACCGAGTACGTTGGGAAATGAACTATTGAGTACTTGTCGTTATGAGCACTAATTATTAAGTGTGAGACAAGGAGAGGAATATTGATAGAGGAAGACATTGTTGAAGAGCAGATTCCATTTTTTCCCTCATGGATTCATGCTCGGGCTAGGGGGTGAACTGGGAAGTGATTTGGCTACCCTGTTCTACGGTTGGGAGAAACATGGTTGTTCCCTTTGTTTTCCCGCGAACTGGTTCATATATGTTAATATTTTCCTTATCTGATTGCATGATCATATATATATGATGTAATGTATCTATTTGTGCTAAAGTGAAATATTTTCCATGGATGAAATCTGTTCATTGTGTGAAGTTTATAACAAATGACCAAATTATGGAATTGTTCCTTCTGTAATTAAATTTCTAGGCAGAATTATCTATGTATAAATGAACTTGAAAAGCACATATCTATCCATAGCTACATGTTTATTCCTGTAATTGAATTTCTAGGTGGAACTATCTATGTATAATTGGATTTGAGCACGTCTATATATATGTATAAGTTTATGTGTATCTCTGTAATTAAATTTCATAAAATTCATATCACTTAGCTCAGAATTCCTTTCTTGTATAAGATTGAAGCAAGAGAAATATGATACAGTATGGACCCTACAGATCATATGTATATACTTATATATTACATATAGAATTATATATATACATATATATAGATCTGATTGCAGTTGGTACTTTGTGTAGGCATTATTGATTAAACGAAAGTTAAATGACTACAACCAAAACTCACTTATACAGAGATCTGTTGTCATTTTATATAAAAAAAAAAATTACTCCAACAAGCAATCAACTACTTTTTGTATAAAGTAAATACTGAATCAGAGAGTCTGAAACCCCTCCTTAACCTCGATACAATACTAAATAAAATTGAATAAGTTTCGTTGATCTGATATGAGATAATATAGAAGTAGAATACTCCATAAGGACAAAGATTCAGAGATATATAAATGTAAGAAGATCATATGTTGATAGAACATTTAATCTTTTCTTTTCATTTGCACAAAATAAAAATACCCAACTTGAAAGAATACCCATTGTATTAAGTAATTCACAAATTACTGAGTGATGAGTATGTATATGCAAAACCGTCCACTCGATGTTTGTTGCAGTGGACGACATAGAAATGGCAATATACAATCATAATGTTTTGTACACATAACATGCAATTGAAAACTCCTACCAGTCTTATAGAAACCCCTTTACACAATCTAAACACTGATAGAATGGTATATATATACTTGTATGTATATATATAAATCTGCATATATAGATAAGCGTTCTGGTAGTAAATCTCAGAATTGTAACCTTACCCTACCTTTACTTTGATAACTCAGATCATTGTATCTACTCAATGTTAGATCCAATCTAACTATTACAAGTTCAAAACAAATCATTTCGGCGGTAAACACAAGAAATGTTGAAATGAAGTAAAATGATATAGTATTATAGATCTAATACAATTGGATTTTCATAGTATAAACATTCAGAGTTGAAACAAAATCTTCAATCTAAACTATAACCATATAAATTAAATTACAGAGAAGGGTTAAACCTGAATGATAAGGAGATTCGATTAACGGAACAGTCATCTCATTACTTCAAATAAACACAGAAATCCTGTAGATAAATATTTAAAGGAGTCATACTTATAGTAACTAGACCCGAACTTTAAGTTTACATTGGGAATTTTTTTCCCCTTTCCAAGCACGATAGGAAATTGAGGAAACTATACTGAATGACTACATTTAAATTTTGCAACCGTGATTGTTCAGACTCCGGAAGGGTTTACAGAAGGGAAATCGAATACCTTTTGCACCGATAATGAATATGAAACATACAAAATCTTTGCATAGACGAAAACCTAGAAGAATTACCATTGATGAATATTAGTAATTTATATAGAAGGAAAAGTTTAAGAAGAACACCAACAAAGTGATAATGGTTATTAACGAATTATACAAAGACATTACTTAAATTATTATTCGTGGCTCACATGTCTTTCTTTTCCTTGTCGCCTTCCACCTGGACAGACGCATGGGCTGAGGGCGGGTGGTGAAACAACTCTTTGATGGGTACCCTCGCATCAAACATGGCCCATCATTAGTGAGTCATATAAATTATCGAAAAACAAATAAAAACAAAGGAAAGAAAAACTTTACACAGTGGCCATGATCTTAATGAATTGCAGTGATACCATGTCAAGTTTCATTCTAAATCCATAAATGGTACTAGGCATGCCATACGAAATATGGACCAAGTTGCTCATACAAAACTAGGACTATACCTAACTGGTGGAGTCTAACCCTTCCAGAATCCTTTTTTCCCAAAGTAGTTATAACTTAATAAAAATTACAGAGACATTCCTTTTATTATTTCGAACTGGTTTGACCACGATATAAACGGTAACCATATTTTATGTTGGAATAATGTCGAAATATCAACTATTTGTTAGAGTTAGTTTCAGGGTTGTTATAGTTGTATTCATTTATAGCTTCTAGGTTGTTTTCAGATCCACAAAGGTAGGGGTTTGTTATAGGATTTCCTAGCCTATCTATTTGTAAGCAATTTATCAAATTGACAAGAGAAATTATGTGAGCATTGACTCACATGTGATGTGCCCTTGTGGCCTCACTGTTATTGATTTTAATTTGGTATCAGAGCTCTATTCAAGGACACTGTTGGAGGAGAGCGTGGACGTTACTGGAGGATCATTGAGGAGAGATCGCTTCAGAGGGAGAAAATTCGCAACCAATATTTTAGGGATCCGCCAACACCTAGAAATCAGATTATTGCTCTGAATTAGATAGTTGTCTACTTCAGATTCCAGCGAGGATAAATCATTTTTGTGGAGAAAGGGAGAGAGCTCAGAGCTCAAGATAAAGGGAGTTGTACGAATTTGTTTCCAAAGCGTGAGAGTGAGAGAGTTGAAGTAGTCGACTGTCTGTTTCTTTTGTTTTTGGTGCGTACAAGAGTTGTGGAATAGAGGTGAGCTCCTGTGGCTTAATAACGCCTTATGGAGCTGCTGCCACCGTGGATTTGTTGCACAGAGTTGTCGATTCCCTTGAGTTGTTCCCACTTCCTCAAGGTTGCGTCGAGCATAACAACCATGGTGTATTAGAGCCGCACAATGTATTGGAGCTGAGATCCAGCACCATCAATTGCGTCATCATGTCGACTGAAGAGGGTATTTCTCCGCTCAGTGAATTGTCCAACATAACCAATTGTTTCGTACTGTTCTGATCGCCCACATTCAGAGGTATTGAGCCTGCGAATTTGTTGTGGGACAATTCTACGCTCAAGTGTTGTGGGACAAGTCTACGGTTTGTAAAGTCTCACTTGGAAATGGACTCTTCATGGAGAATGCAACAATTATAGGCCCCATTAGTTGATTTGACTGGAGCTCTAAAATGCCAAGATTTTGCAGTTCCTACGTGTGGAGGAGTCCGTGCGGCCATTGTGGTTGTTGGCTTGCCCAGGTGCCTGCATGAAGAGGAGGAGCACATAGGAGGACCATACGTTGCACGACCTGTGTGACCTACGATCGTGGGTTCTCTACTCAATTAACCCATCCTTGTCATATATTCCTTTGGTAGGAAAGCAGAACCCATAATTTTGTTCACTCGTCTATTTCTTTTTTGTTTCACTCTTGTTTGCTGGAAAATTGTCGATTAGATTAAATGGGTCGAATTTTCCATTGAGGCGCTGGCTGATTGAACGCTTGATTGTTTTCTTTGCAGCAGCCACCAATGTTGAAGAAGACGAAGTCATAATCTCTTCGGGTTTAGAGAAGTCGTCGAAGAGTTTTGCGGACAAATATCTTTGGTTGATCACCGGTTGGGGAATTGAACTGAGAATGAGGCACATGAGAGTGAAAAAAAAGGGCATCGTTGGAAGAAGAATAACAGGGGCATCTGGTGGCATGGTGTGTTTTTGAGAGGGGGTTGTGTTTTGGATTCGTTCAGAAAGATATCATAGATTGGCTCCCATGTATTATCGTTGTGCTACTGCAACTATAATTGTTTATGACATAACAAATTCAGATTCTTTTGTCTGAGCAAAGAATTGGGTGTTGGAGCTGCAAAAACAAGGCAACCCAAATTTGATTATGTCCCTTGCTGGAAATAAGGCTGATGTGGCAGTGAAGAGGAAGGTTGAAGTAGAGGAAGCTGAAACACATGCAAAGGAAAATGGTCTATTTTTCATGGAAACCTCAGCAAAGATGGCACAAAATGTCAATGAACTGTTTTATGGAAACCACAGTGTTGCCAAAGAGAATGTTCAAGAAGTTCTTCTACAGAATACATGGAGGTGTTATAGAAAAATGAAGTGAGGTGTACGTGCTCATTCCATCGGACTCACACATCCTCCAAATCAAGTCACAAAAGCGAGATTGAGTAGTGAGTGAAGTTGTCATGGGTCAGCAAAGGAGGTTGAAATAGCTTGGGGGAGAGATGAAACACATGTGGAGGAAGAATCAACAAGAGGAAATATATTTTGCAGGTAAATATAATGTGTCTTCAGCAGTAACTGAGTAACACATACATGATGGAGACCAGGATCAGATTGTAGATCTAGAGCAGATTGATGAAGAAGAAAAAATCAATGCAATAATGAAAAGGTTAATGCCAGTTTTACCATCATTTTCAGGTAAAAACTTTGATCTTTGGAAAATGAAAATGGAAGGTTTACTTGGGTCTTTGCTTCTGAACCCCCGCTGGGGGACCACATTCCCCCAAACACCAAAAGAAGGGTAACCCTACCCTTTACTTCCTCATGTGGAGGAGTGTACATTCTTCAAGGGTGTAAAGTCTTCATTGGGTATAAACATGGTTGATTTTTTTATTTTTTTTAATCATGAAGATAATCAGGCTCCACGACCAACATACTTTACAATGAAAGACATATACAAGGATAACCAACTACAAAACTTGATTCAAACTCTATTTTTTATTTTAATTCTTTCGCAAGTAAATAATTTTTTCAGGTATATCAACTGATGATGGGTCCCTTTGTCTTAAGAGGGAACCCATCATATGAATTTCACACCCACTCTCATTCCTCATTCTTGGAAGATTGCTTCGCAAGGCAATGGAGATACTCCAATATGTAATCGGGATCCAAGATAAGCATACTTTGACTCTTTTTATTTATCTCATTCGTTAATGGTTTGTACATTAATAAGTTACTAACATGTCGTATGGCTCTTTTGCAGGTTAGGGAGAAACCAATGCACTTAATGAAATAAGCATCCTCACCACAAAAGATATTAATGTTCAATATCTCTTGCACTAGTCCATGCGTGCACTCACATACATTTTTATATAGTCTTTTAAATCTCCATTTAGACTAGCTATGGATTTCATAGGTTTATCGAAAATGTGGGTCAGCGACCTATTGTTTGTAATAAATATTGTAACATCCCGCTCTGGCACACTGAGAAAACTTATTCTTTGAGGACACTTGCTCGCAAGTGATCTGGACTATTATGATGTTAAAACATTTATCCTTGATTATGATGCATTATGATAGATGACATGATGTTTTACTGCTTTGATGTAGACATGTGCTTTGACTCAGTTTTATTGAGTGTGCAGGGTTTTGGACCTTGAGGATGCAGAGGCATCAGTGGAACCCCTTGGACTCCGGATTGAGTCAGGGAGTGTGCTATTTGGGTTGATTCATTTACTGTGATATTTCATTAATTTGATGATATGATGTTGAAATGTTGTAACACGATTGTTGATGATGCAGGCTGACGATAGCTTGCCGACCAGACTCACATATGGAGTAAAGGGGACACACATGATTTCCAGAGAGGTTGAGGAAGAGGGGTGGACAACAGCCCTGCCACAACCTACTAGCACTCCCATCGTGGCTCGAATTGTAGTTTAATGATTACCTAGTTCGAGAGGATCCACGATGCCATGAGGGCAGACTGCGACAATCACTCACGATGATTCTAAGGGGAGCGCAATAAGGCGGGGGCCTTATTCCTTAGAGACCTTAGTCTCCCACAAGTTCACCTGGCGGAGTGTTGACTTGAGGGGTTATAGATGTCTACCAATCAGTCAAGTTGGCGAGTGGCACCCTTGGAGCACATGGTTCATGCTGAAGGGCACGTCGCACAAAAGAAACAAAAGAAGCGAGTGGCACCCTTGGAGCACGTGGTGCATCCTAAAGGGCACGTCACGCAAAGGAAACGAACGAGGCGAGTGGCACCCTTGGAGCACGTGGTGTGTCCTGAAGGGAAAGTCTCATTGATGTTGATGAAGGAAACAACCCTAAATATCCCCAAGACAATAACGCCTTAAGAAATCCTTAAACAACTTCCCTAACGCAGTGTCGCCCAGTTCAGAATCTAAGTACTAAGTCTAAAACTTTTAGGGTAAAATTTTAGTCTAACCTTAAGAACATACCCTGGAATAAAAATAACAATTTAAACAAAAACCCACCTAAGTAATAGTTGGGTATTCATAAAATTCTTGGGGTGATGACGAGGGTAAGATTTAAATTAATACTCATGGTTTTAAAATTTTACAAAGAAGAAATTAATTCCTAACTTGTGAAAGAACAAAAGATATTAAATAAATAATAAATGAAAAGATTATTTAGCGCATTTACCTTTTTGGTTTTAAAAAAAGAAGGGAATAATAAAAATAGGGAAACTAAGTAATAAAGGAAACATAGTAAAGGAAAGAAGGGGACATAGGGTAAAAAGCAAAGTCAACTTAGTAAGGAATCTACAATTAAGAACTTCCTAAAATGAACTAAATTTAGCAACTTCATTTTAGGGAAATTTACTAAAAGCATGTGAGGAGATCTAGGAACACCTAGGAGTACCAGTGAGGTTTCTACAGTCAGTGAGCAGGAGTGGCACGGAGCACGGGACGCGACACGGAGCGCAGGACGTCATCCAAAGAAGGAAAAGGCAACGATATGATTTTATTTCTGGTAGAGTAGAAAGCATTGGCTATATGGTTAGACCTGCATGTGTTTTAAATGGGTAAGCTGATTTTGAGTTCATGACTGAAATCTTTTTATAGCTTGGATGAATGATTGTTGATGGAATTGTGTGACCTTCCTTGGACCTATGCATTCTCCTATTGTGCCTTACATTTTTATAAATGTCTGTGATTGACCTTATGCTTGAGCTGTAACATGGAGACGAAATTTTTGTGTTGTTGTCGGGTTACCAAGATAGTGTATCACTCTACGTTTTCAGATGATTTCTCTGCCCTCTATCTCTGCGATTTTTGGGTATGACCTCTACGATTTATTGTTAAACCCTGGCACTTGCTAGATATCGTCTCTGCAATTTTATTATTGAATCCCAATACTTGGTTTGTTCCTTGACAACGTTTTTGGTCTTGTAGTTGCTGCTGTGGTAATATAGTGATATTCTCTGCATTTTGGTTCAATTCCAAGCATTTTTATAATTTAAAATCCCTGCGTTTTTATAGTGACATTCTCTGTGTTTTGGTTCAAATTCCCAGCGTTTGATAATTTAATTTCCCTGCATTTTACAGCGAAATTCTCTGCGTTTTTGGTTCAATTTCCCAGCGTTTTTATAATTTAAATTCCCTGTGTTTTCATAGTGACTTTCTCTGCAATTTTGGGTCAAATTCCCTACGTTTTTATGGTGAACCTTCTCTGCGTGTTTGGTTTAATTCCCCTGTGTTTTTATAGTTCATTCCTCTGCATTTTATTTATTTACAGTGGGTGATTTGTGTTCTGGCGACTTTTACCACGATTCGTTCTCTGTGGGCGAATTCATTGACTATGGGCGTTTCTTTATTTAAAGTGGGCATTTCATTTTGTGGGCACCTCGTTTTATAAAATTACTGTCTTTTCGTTTTATGAAAATTACTGTCATTTCGTGTTATAAATTACTGTCCTTCTTTTTAAAAAACTACTATCATCTCGTTTTGTAAATTGCTGGTAATTTGTTTTTGGGCTATCCGTCTCGATTACTCTGGGCATTCATCTTCGTGGGCATATCAATGCTCTTTATGGGCTGGATCCGTGGGGGTATCTCTGTCGAGCGATTTTTCCTTGACTGTTGCCGAATTGTGAACTTTACTGTAGATTAAATGCCAGCGTTGTAGCCCACGACTGGTGTTGCATTGGCCACCTTAATATAGAAATAAGTTATCAACCTGCAGTAAATTGGTGGCGTTGACAGCATTTTAGCCGTGCCCTAGGTAGCTGAACTGGATGTACGTTTAAATCATCCCATTTAAGTGCGTTCCTGGACTGTATTCCTTGTTGGTGAAGAGTAAATACAACAGACCCTCCTTCAGATAGAAAGAAAACATTTTGTCACCTTCCCGGAATATTGATTGTTCGGTTACATTCTGTAGTCTTTAATATTATTTACTGATGCCAGAATGACGATGAGCAGTATGTAATTAGAGGGTTGTGATATTGATTTTTGTAGTCTTTGAGTTTTTTTTTTAAAAAAGGGGGGAAATTGATGTTGTATAATTAAGGCCAGATTGATGGTGAGTTGTATGTAATTAAGTTGGGATATTGATTTATGTAATCGTTGTTGTTCTCATTCCATTAGTTATATATTTTCCTTATTCTATGGGTTGATGTTAATTCTACCAGTAGGATTGTGTAAAGCTAACTTATAATTTAGCTCCTCCTTTAATTTCCTTATTGTACTTGTGATTTTGAAACTTTAAGCTCTCAACATTTTCTTATTTGATCCATCCTTGAGATTATTTTATACCTTTATATGAATGATTGTTATTAGTAATGCATCTATTAAGTAATATTATTTTATATCTTGGAATTTCAATTAGATATCGTTAAATGGCAATGAACTATTAAGTTGATCAGTATAGTTAGGGCCCTTACACGGGGTTGTCATTTATGGAAAGGATATTGTAGTTTTAATATGGAATAGTTAGTTAATTTGTGATTCCTTATAGTACAATGTAWTAATGCTAGTCTTGATGGCAATGTCATTGTAGTTTGATTGTCATGGTAATTTATCGTTGAAACATGAAAATGTAATATCCTCGCTTATGGAAAAATTCTTTATAGCCTTGACATCATAGGAATGTAAGGACATTGATAATTGTTTACAATATTATTGTAGAATAAATGTAATGGTAAGGTTGATCATTATAAGGACATTTCAATTTTCAACCTAAAGAGGTAAGGTCCTTAAAATAAGAGCAATAAATCATTATGACTTAGATTTAGAAATTAATCATGCGTACTCATTTTTATGGTTGGGTTGATGACTCATCGACTAACGAATTTAAACGAAGTAAATGATCTTACTTGTTGCCAATGGAGTCGTAGGTAATGTTGACTCGTAGGTAATGTTGACTCGTACGTAATGGTTGGTTATTGTTAGTGTCCTCCTGACTTGCGTCCTCCATAGAGGTCATGGTTTTCTGTTTATTTTGCTGTACTTGGTTGGCTTGCATTGTTGGGTCTGCTTGTGTCGGGTGGGATGTAGGCACCTCCTTGTAGCCTCATTATATAAGTCTCTGTGTGTGATTATTTATGTGTAAGGAATCTAGTGCCATATCAAGAGTCTCGGGCACTTTAAAGGAAGGGTTTCCACTCTTGTGACACACCTGATGGAGATTACTAGTTTCTACATGAGAATTCAGCCAGGAGCCTATCTGACCTTCTCTCTCCTCGGAGCAGAGAACTAAGATTAAACGCCCTTCTTTCCTGTGCAGAAATAGTAAAATCTACTACTATGGATTCTTCCTTTTGTTTTTGTGTTGTGCATAACCCAATATGTCGTTAAATGTTGCGGTTACCTGTTGTGCGTTGTATTTCTATGGTCGTTCATGGTTGCAGTTACTTTTTGTGCACCTTATGTCTTCTTGTTGCGATCATCGTGGTTGCGTCTTGTTAGTCGTCGAGTGGTGACGTAGAGTCAAGTATGTTTGTTCCTTTTTACACGCGTGCACACACTTTTAAAACAAACAAAAAAAATTGCGCCTGTCATAGAGTTGTTGACATGATGAACAGGAGGTCGACACATATGGTATCAAAGCCGATTCGACTCGCAACTTGGGATTCGCTACGACTTTCGTTGACATGAGTAGATTTTATTATACTATTTTTGATCGAGTTGATTGTGTGCATGCATGTAATCATGGTTAGAGGATGCCATAGAGGCAGATGACGGGGTGCTATGGGAGGAGGCGTGACGGCTCTAGTAGAATCCACGCCTGAGGGGTCTAACCCCTAGGGATGCAAGCAGGTTCTCAGACAGGAGAAGATAGTGGTTGGCGATGTTACTATGATGATGAGATCCTTTCAGCGCATGTCCGAGGCTCTGATCAGCCGATTGGACAAAGACAAGGCCAGGGCGCCGTCACCCGCTGAGGTTCCGTCGCGTGCACCGGCCGTTACAGGTAGCATTCACCGTGAACTCGAGAAGGTAAAATTTCCAGAGTTATTTGGTTCCCCGGACGGCATAGCAACCGAGGCATGGTTGGAGAATATGGCGATGTGCTTCGCACTTCGCAATTATACCTCCAACATGAAGGTCCGCATGGAAACCTTTCAATTGAAGGGGAGCGCTCTTCTATGGTGGAAGACGCTCCTGCCGCAGCTGAACATAGCCTTTGAAGACGTGTCATGGGAACTATTCGAGGAATGGTTCCGAGAGTGGTACCTTTCAGAGGAATTCATTGAGCGTCAACTCAATGAGTTCAATGCATTACGATAGGGAGGTCGTACGGTGCCCGAGTATGAGGCACATTTTATGGAGCTGCTCCAGTATGCTCCACACCTTAACACTGAGAAGCTCAAGGTCAAAAGGTTCGTGTTTGGCCTTAACAGCAGCCTGCGAGAAAAGGTTAGGATCTTGATGCCTCAAACCTTGTGCGACGCTATCCAAAAGGCCCTCGTAGCAGAGGAGGAGCTTATCAGTGGGGGTCAGAACAAGACTCCAACGAGACCAGCAGGGAAGGGTTCATCTAGTACATCATAGCATCAGAGACCAGCGAGACATATGTCGGGACATCGTGGCTTCCCGAGGGGATCCACTTTCACTACACCCCGACGACTACTACCTCAACAACAGACACCTTATCGAGGACCATAGCACTAGCAGAAGTGTCGCCCGCAGTAGCAGCAGTTTAGGCTCGTTTAGCAGAACATACCGAGGTTCCAGGCCCATGGGCCGTTGTCTTCTACTTCAGGTACTAGGACTACTGGGCCAAAGAATGGGTGTTGGACATGTGGGGAGCCACACTACTAGTGCGATTGTCCTGTGGAGAGGACCAGAGCGTTCAGATTAGCCAGACCCACTACAGTGGGAGATATGGGCAAGGCCCATCAGATTCACGCAGCGGTGAATAAACGCCAGGTAGAGCACCAGTCGACTGTGCTCGAGATGACAGGTATCGGACGAGGGAGCACTCACAGCTGAGCCGGTCCACATCTTAGATCATAGCGTTCGACAATTACGACTTCGAACAGTAGATCAGGTCAAGGTCCAGTGGGACAGTTATAGTCCAGACTCGGCGACCTAGGAGGACGCATATAATATGCGCCAACAGTTTCCATATTTTTTTGATAGATAGACTTATGATATAGTGGTACTTTTATTTCGGCATTTATACTGAGAAACTTTGGGACGAAGTTTAGACCAAGAGGGGGTGTATGTAACATCTCGCTATGGTGCATTAAGAAAACTTATTCTTTGAGGACACTTGCTTGCAAGTGATCTGGACTTTTATGATGTTAAAACATTTAACCTTGATTATGATGCATTATGATAGATGACATCATGTTTTACTGATTTTATGTAGACATGTTCTTTGACTCAGTTTTATTGAGTGTGCAGGGTTTTGGACCTTGAGGATGCAGAGGCATCGATGGAACCCCTTGGACTCCGGATTGAGTTAGGGAGTGTGCTATTTAGGTTGATTCATTTACTGTGATATTTCATTGATTTGATGATATGATGTTGACATGTTATGACATGATTGTTGATGATGCAGGCTGACGATAGCTTTCTGAAAAGACTCACATATGGAGTAAAGGGGCCACACACGATTTCCAGAGAGGTTGAGGGAGAGGGGTGGACAACAACCCTGCCACAGCCTACTAGCACTCCCGCCGTGGATCGAACTATAGGTTAATGATTACCTAGTTCGAGACGATCCACGATGCCGTGAGGGAAGACTGCGATAGTCACTCACGATGATTCTAAGGGGCGCGCAATAAGGCGGGGGCCTTATTCCTTAGATCCCTTAGTCTCCCACAAGTTCACCTAGCGGAGTGTTGACTCGAGGGGTTATAGATGTCTACCAATCAGTCAAGTTGGCGAGTGGCACCCTTGGAGCACGTGGTGCATCCTGAAGGGCACGTCGCGCAAAGGAAACGAACCAGGCGAGTGGCACCCTTGGAGCACATGGTGCGTCCTGAAGGGCACATCGCATTGATATTGATGAAGGAAACAAACCTAAATATCCCTAAGACAATAACACCTTAAGAAATCCTTAAACAACTTCCCTAACCCAGTGTCGCCCAGTTTAGAATCTAAGTACTAAGTCTAAAACTTTTAGGGTAAAATTTTAGTCTAACCTTAAGAACAGACCCTGGAATAAAAATAACAATTTAAACAAAAACCCACCTAAGTAATAGTTGGGTATTCATAAAATTCTTGGGGTGATGATGAGGGTAAGATTTAAATTAAAACTCATGGTTTTAAAATTTTACAAAGAAGAAATTAATTCCTAACTTGTGAAAGAACAAAAGATATTAAATAAATAATAAATGAAAAGATTATTTAGCGCATTTACCTTTTTGGTTTTAAAAAAAGAAGGGAATAATAAAAATAGGGAAACTAAGTAATAAAGGAAACATAGTAAAGGAAAGAAGGGGACATAGGGTAAAAAGAAAAGTCAATATAGTAAGGAATATGCAATTAAGAACTTCGTAAAATGAACTAAATTTAGCAACTTCATTTTAGGGAAATTTACTAAAAGAATGTGAGGGGATCTAGGAACACCTAGGAATAAATTTAGGAGCGATTCTAGGTGGGTGAGGGAAATGAGGAATTTAATAAATTAAAGAAAATAATTACTTGAGGAAAGAGGGGGATGGACGACACTTGTGCGATGGAGAATATTCATAATATTTTATTGAAACTTAATCAAAAATGTGATTTAGGAAAGTTGGTGGGTCTCAAAAACTCTATAAAAGAAAAGGAAGATGAGGAGGAAAGGGATCGGTTGTTAGCGTAAGGTTATGCTGCCAAATTGTGACTTGACTGATTGCTTGTGAGGAGTTGGGATTTTCTCAGCTTGTATTGGAGTGGTAGCTCAGCCTTGCGAGGCGAGCTGGGAAGCTAGGCATACCTTCTGGATTTGTGTGGCCCCTTTGCGGCTCGGGGGGATAAGGGAGAAGAAGAGTACCCCTAGCGATTGGATGGGAGGTACCGGTGAGGTCTCTACGGTCGGTGAGCGGGAGTAGCACGGAGCGTGGGATGTGACACGGAGTGTGAGACATCATCCGAAGCAGGAAAAGGCAACGGTATGATTTTATTTCTGGTAGAGTAGAAAGCATTGGATATATGGTTAGACCTGCATGTGTTTTAAATGGGTAAGTTAATTTTTAGTTCATGACTGAAATCTTTTTATAGCTTGGCTGAATGATTGTTGATGGAATTGTGTGACCTTCCTTGGACCTATGCATTCTCCTACCGTGCCTTACATTTTTATAAATTTCTGCGATTGACCTTATGCTTGAGCTCTAACATGGAGACGGAATTTTTGTGCTATTGTCGGGTTAGCAAGATAGTGTATCACTCTGCGTTTTCAAATGATTTATCTGCCCTCTATCTCTGCGATTTTTGGGTATGACCTCTATGATTTATTGTTAAACCCTGACACTTGCTGGATATCGTCTCTGCAATTTTATTATTGAATCCCAATACTTGGTTTGGTCCTTGACAGCGTTTTTGGTCTTGTAGTTGTTGTTGTGGTAATATAGTGACATTCTCTGCGTTTTGGTTCAATTCTCAGCGTTTTTATAATTTAAAATCCCTGCGTTTTTATAGTGACATTCTCTGCGTTTTGGTTCAAATTCCCAGCGTTTGATAATTTAATTTCCCTGCATTTTACAACGAAATTCTCTGCGTTTTTGGTTCAATTTCCTAGCGTTTTTATAATATAAATTCCATGTGTTTTCATAGTGACTTTCTCTGCGATTTTTGGTCAAATTCCCTGCATTTTTATGGCGAACCTTCTCTGCGTGTTTGGTTTAATTCCCCTGCTTTTTCATAGTTCATTCCTCTGCGTTTTCTTTATTTACAGTGGGCGATTTGTGTTCTGGCGATTTTTACCACGATTCGTTCTCTGTGGGCGAATTCATTGACTATGGGCATTTCTTTATTTACAATGGGCATTTCGTTTTATGGGAACCTTGTTTTATAAAATTACTCTCTTTTCGTTTTATAAAAATTACTGTCATTTCGTGTTATAAATTACTGTCCTTCTTTTTAAAAAACTACTGTAATCTCGTTTTGTAAATTGCTAGTAATTCGTTTTTGTGCTATCCGTCTTGATTACTATGGGCATTCACCTTCATGGGTATATCAATGCTCTTTATGGGCTGGATCCATGAGGGTATCTCTGTCGAGTGATTTTTCCTTGACTTTTGTCGGATTATGAACTTTACTGTAGATTAAATGCCAGCGTTGTAGCCCACGACTGGTGTTGTATTGGCCACCTTAATATAGCAATAAGTTAGCAACCTGCAGTAAACCAGTGGCATTGACAGCGTGTTAGTCATTCCCTAGGAAGTTGAGCTGGCTATACGTTTAAATCTTCCCATTTAAGTGCGTGCCTAGACTGTATTCCTTGTTGGTGAAGAGTAAATCCAACAGACCCTCCTTCAGATAGAAAGAAAACATTCTATCACCTTCCCGGATTATTGATTGTTCGGTTACATTCTGTAGTCTTTAATATTATTTATTGATGCCAGAATGATGACGAACAGTACGTAATTAGAGGGTTTTGATATTGATTTTTGTAGTCTTTGAGTTTTTTTTTTTTAAAAAGGGGAAAATTGATGTTGTATAATTAACGCCAGATTGATGGTGAGTTGTATGTAATTAAGTTGGGATATTGACTTATGTAATCATTGTTGTTCTCATTCCATTAGTTATATATTTTCCTTATTCTATGGGTTGATGTTAATTCTACTAGTAGGATTGTATAAAGCTAACTAATAATTTAGCTCCTCCTTTAATTTCCTTATTTTACTTGTGATTTTGAAACTTTAAGCTCTCAACATTTTCTTATTTGGTCCATCCTTGAGATTATTTTATACCTTTATATGAATGTTTGTTATTAGTAATGCATCTGTTAAGTAATATTATTTTATATCTTGGAATTTCAATTAGATATCGTTAAATGACAATGAACTATTAAGTTGATTAGTATAGTTAGGGCCCTTACACAGGGTTGTCATTTATGGAAAGGATATTGTAGTTTTAATATGGAATAGTTAGTTAATTTGCAATTCCTTATAGTACAATGTAATAATGCTAGTCTTGACGGCGATGTCATTGTAGTTTGATTGTAATGGTAATTTATCGTTGAAACATGAAAATGTAATATCCTCGCTTATGGAAAAATGCTTTATAGCCTTGACATCATAGGAATGTAAGGACATTGATAATTGTTTACAATATTATTGTAGAATAAATGTAATCGTAAGGTTGATCATTATAAGGACGTTTCAATTTTCAACCTAAAGGGGTAAGGTCCTTAAACTAAGAGCAATAAATCATTATGACTTAGATTTAGAAATTAATCATGCGTACTCATTTTTATGGTTGGGTTGATGACTCATCGACTAACAGATTTAAATGAAGTAAATGATCTTACTTGTTGCCAATGGAGTCATAGGTAATGTTGATTCGTAAGTAATGGTTGGTTATTGTTAGTGTCCTCCTGACTTGCGTCTTCCATAGAGGTCGTGGTTCTCCATTGATTTTGATGTACTTGGTTGGCTTGCATTGTTGGGTCTGCTTGTGTTGGACGGGATGTAGGAACCTCCTTGTAGCCTCAGTATATAAGTTTGTGTGTGTGATTATTTATGTGTAAGGAATCCAGTTCCGTATCAAGAGTCTCGGGCCCTTTAAAGGTAGGGTTTCCACTCTTGCGACACACCTGATGGAGATTACTAGTTTCTGCCTGAGCAGTCGGCCAGAAGCCTATCTGACCTTCTCTCTCCCCGAAGCAAAGAACTAAGATTAAACGCCCTCCTTTCCTGTGCAGAAATAGTAAAATGGATTTTGTTGTGGGGTTGCCGCTCACATCTCATAGACACAATGCCATTCCTGTGATAGTGGATAAGTTAACCAAGAGTGCTCATTTTATTCTGGTTAGAGACACTTACGATGTCGCTAATGTGGCACGTGTGTTTGTAAGTGAGGTTATCTGTTTGCACGAGATACCTAAGAAGATCATTTCAGATAGGGACTCCAGATTCACTTCTAGGTTTTGGACAAGTTTACAGTCATCGTTGGGGACTCAGTTGAACTTAAGCACAACTTATCATCCTGAAATAGATGGGCAGACTGAAAGAGTAAATCAATTCATGGAAGACATGCTTAGGATGTATGTAATGGATAATCAAACCCAGTGGGAGAAGTACCTACCGTTAGTAGAGTTTGCCTACAATAACATTTATCATAGTTCCATTGGAATGCCACCCTACGAAGCTTTGTATGGGAGGCCATGCAGAATGCCATTGAGTTGGGATATACTAGAAGACCGAGTAACAGTTGGGCCAGAATTGATTCAAGAAATGGAGGAACAGGTTTTGGGAGACCATGTTTTGATTCGTATCAGGCCTAATAAGAGTACCATACGATTC